>JAUIMM010000255.1:9252500-9405000 GCA_031769625.1 Taudactylus pleione | reverse complement strand
TTGCTGTGCCCCTAAAAGATGAAAAAAATATTGTGGTTAATTTCAACATGAATTCAAAAAAAAAAATAGGAAAACATGCACATGCAGATATGACTACAATGAATAAATAGGACAGACATGAAAACATGCACATGCAGATATGACTACAATGAATAAATAGGACAGACATGAAAACATGCACATACAGATATGACTACAATGAATAAATAGGACAGACATGAAAACATGCACATGCAGATATGACTACAATGAATAAATAGGACAGACATGAAAACATGCACATGCAGATATGACTACAATGAATAAATAGGACAGACATGAAAACATGCACATGCTGATATGACTACAATGAATAAATAGGACAGACATGAAAACATGCACATGCAGATATGACTACAATGAATAAATAGGACAGACATGAAAACATGCACATGCAGATATGACTACAATGAATAAATAGGACAGACATGAAAACATGCACATGCTGATATGACTACAATGAATAAATAGGACAGACATGAAAACATGCACACGCAGTTAGGGCCCACAAGATAAACATGAAAACCACAGTACATAAAACTTACTTTCCGCGATCTGCATGCAAAAGCATGCCAGCAAGCGGGGCGTCCGCCAGTGCTGGTCCGAACACCTGCGCTCCAGCTGGCCGATATGTCGGCGTGAGCCGAAGGAGCGCAGGCGGCGACGTACCTCCGCATATGCGGAACGCTTTTTTTGATTTGTGATGGGTGGAGGCTGCCTGGTGATCCGCCTGTCCATCACCTCCGTGAGCACCAGCAGCTCGCGCCTGGTGAATGCGGCGGCTCTCATGATGGCAATGGTGTATTTTTATAAAATTAATTTTAATAAAGCACCAAAAAAAAATTTGATTGGCTAATGTATTTGGGAAATTAACAGGAGCAATTCTATTGGTTAGTGTATGAGTCATGTGTTCGACAGGGCCAGAAATCCCTTGAGAGTTATGATAGGCTTGATGCAGTGACATGCGTAAGCAAATTTAAATAAAGAAATGAACCACAGAAAATTTGCGGGGATCCAAACAAATAGAACAATTGTTTAATTGGGGCTAACATGTATTTTGAACAATAAAAGCGAATGTTTAAGCCGTACGTATTCTGCGGGTAAACACAAACACGGACAAGATTAAAGTTTGTTGCATTGTGTTGAAAAAAAAAAAAACAATTAAGCTAATTGATACATTGATTGCCATGATACGATTGAGGGAGGTAGGCAGAATAAACGAGCAGGTAATCGGAATCTGACAGTCCCACTTCCGGTTTGTACTTGTGCGTGCGTTCCCTTCAAGCCATTACGGGGATGTACGCTCGCTATTTGGCACGCTCGTTAGTTAGAGGAGGGGTCGCCTGAGTTTGGGGCGGATTTTTAGCTGCGTACGAAAATACGAGCGAGTGCTTGAATTTAAATATTTTTTTACGTACGCCGAACGTACATACGCCCACTTGCGAGTGGGTCTGAATCAGGGCCTATAACAGCTAATGTAGAACTCTCTCTTTCCCTGAGCCTTACCTGTCTCTCTCTTGCTGCTTGACTTTCGGTAGCCTTTAATCAGAATTTCTCCCAATGTCCTTTTCACTATTACTGCCTTTGAGAGAGGTTATTTCATATACAGTTTTGAGAAGTCTCTGCCTCAATACAAAGATGCTCCTTTTGCCTCTCCCTGTCCTTCCATTAAAAACGGAGCAGTTGCTCCCCCAATGGCTGAGCTACCAACTGCCCGTTGTAACGTACTTCTGGCCAGCATGAGCCAACTCCCAAGGTCCTAGCTTCACAAGCTGTGTCTAATGGTGAGTACACACTAGATGATAGAGGAATGACTGTACGATTACGGCATTGTAATCGTACAATCGGTCATCTCCCTCCAGATGTAACCTACGCAGTGCGCCCCAGATAGCTGCCTTGGATGATTCTTTCTCGGGCAGGATAAACAAACACGTGTATCTATTCATTCAGCTCATTTCATATCTCAAATGTTTCAGTCACCCGTATATGTCATGCCCAAACTGCAGCACTGTTTGCTGTATTTACTATTCCCTGTTTTATAAAATGTACTTCCAACCCACTGTATGATATACTGGTGTGCTATACTTCCACTGAAGTGCATCCTCCATGGGCAGAATGTACTTTAGGAGGATCTATTCACACAGGGTATATCATTCTGCCACACATGTGTCAGTTTTCCAATATATTCCTCTGGTCCTTGTATGGCTTATCTCCCACAGTGCAGCCTTCGTAGTGTGCCCACCATGGCTGCCTCATCTGGTACACTCGTGGATGGGATGAAAAATACATGCACCTGACTGTAGTGGTGGGACCCTACTCCTAGCGTCAGGATGCTGCAACCACACCCATTTTGTGTCATCTCTTCTAGGCGTAATCTATTCCACCCAGGGTAATCCTACGTAGTGCACCCAAGATGGCTCCCTCATTTGGTACCTTTTGTGGGTGGAATATATGGGATGTAGTTAGGAAGCTGACAGTCTAAATGCCGATCGCCGGCTTCCTGACTGTCAAATCCCAGCAGGGGTCTAATGATAGGCGTCGAAATCCCGACGCCTATCATTATCCCTATGCCGGGAACCCGACACCCGGCATACCGAACGAAGGTAAGCCGGGTGGCGGGTGCGGACAGCCGCCAGGGTTAGGTTATGGGCTCCTGGGGAGGACTTAGGGTTAGGCACCCCCCTGGGAGAGTTAGGGTTAGGATAGGGGAAGGGGGGGTTAGGGTTAGGCACCCCCCTGGGATGGTTAGGTTTAGGCTGCGGGGAGGGGGGGTTAGGTTTAGGCACTTACAGGGGGGTTAGGGTTAGAGTCTAGGGTGGAGGTTAGGGTTAGGCACCCCTAAAGGAGGGATAGGGGGGGGGAGAGGGTTACAAATGGGTAATTTACTTACCTTGTCGGGATCTTCACTGCCGGTCTTCCGGCGTTGGGATTTGAACAGTCCGCCGGTAAATCATACTGATCCCGATTATATAACCCATGGAAGTTAATTCCCAAAATGTCTGCACCTATGCTTATTGTACTCTTTAGGTTTCAGTTGATTTTAATTATCTCTGCGTGGTTTTCTGTTTTTTTGCAACACCAAATCCTTGTACAATGTACCATGTTTTCTGATGTCTGTAAAGCGACTTTGAGTCCTACGGGAGAAGAGCGCTATATAAATAAAATTATTATTATTATCCTCCTGTGCAGTGTGATAAATGTGCCTACACTGAACGATATGTCGTTCGGTGCAGGGACCCTCCCTCATCCCCGAACATGCCCAAGCTGTCGTTATCGGCAGGTTAGCCTGCACGTTCAGGCAATGATTGTTATCGAAAACGACCAGCGGGAGCGCGCATCGCTGGTTGTTTTTGACATCATACTGTCAACTGACTGCTGGTTGGGTGGCCGATCGCTTCTATATGGAGAAGGAATATTATAGAATGATCTGGAATATTCACATGTCTCACCTTCTAGAATGCTCCAAAATATTCCCATATGCTCACAATGGCCGCGATTCAATTCAGTGCGATGCTGAATAGCCTCGGGAGGGAGCTCCAAGAGATATTCAATTCAGTGCGCTGTTAAGTCGGAGAATGCCGGCTCTCGCGACTTAACCTGGGTGTTTAGTCGTAAGAACTGGAATTTTCCGACTAAAGTGCCGGCCACGAGGCTGTTAGCACCGTGTTAAGCTGGCAAACAGCCGCGCTGCCGACACTTTTGTTGGAATTCTCACATTGCCAGGGGGGTGCAAGAAGAAATCCTTTAGTTGGACCAAACATCACGCTTAATTGAATAGCTCCGGAGCTCCCTCCCGGGGATATTCATCATTGCTTTGAACTGAATCATGGAATTATGTATCCATTATCTCAAGAACTGGAGCCAATTGAAAAAAATCTTTCATTTGTGAATTCAGCAACTCCAGAATACTATAAATTCATTCAAATGTCCATGGCAGCTAAACAAATTATTTTTTGTTGGGCTGTGTTTTAGATACGCCACTGTTGAACGGCTATATATTCATTGTATAAGATTATGTTATTGAAGTTTAATTGTAACATTGTTGTATAACCCAAATATAATTTATTCATATAGAACTGCATAATCATTATGCCTTTGATACCATTTTGATACAGTACCTGCTGTACAGTGAACTCTGTGGGTTTTCGATATTTAAAGCGGTGGAAAGGCTTAGAGTAGAGGTGACTTATGATGAAAAGTGGGTGGTACACACCTGGCCGACCCGCTGACCTAACCATTGGTAAGTGCATATACTCTTACCAGTCCTTCGGCCAATGTGTCTGCGCTGTCTGTGCTGATATCACAACTGGGCAGGCATTTAAGTTTGTCCTGCCCAACTGAGATGTCACTCACCGTGCAGCAAGTGTGCGGGAGGTCGGCGGGTCACCCGTACACACACCTAGGCATGCCAATATATCTGCAAGATGCATCGGCATCAGCTGTGCTGCAGGGCAGATGAGATATGTCTGTGAAGGAATCGGTATGATATGCCGCTGGATGGGATGCCGTCGGTCAGAAGACCGACAGCGGCATCCCGATCTTCAATATCCCGACGGGCTGGTAAGTGCCCTACCCATCCCCCCCCAACCCTCCCCCAGGGGTGCCTATCCCTAACCTCCCCCCCGGTGGTGCCTAACCCTAACCTCCCCCTGGTGGTGCTTAACCCTAACCCCCCCTTCCCGCACCCAAAACCCTCCCGGGGTGGTGCCTAATCCATATCTCCCCCCGGTGGTGCCTAACCCTAACCCCCCCTGCCCGCAGCCTAACCCTGACCCTCCCCTAACCCACCCCGTGAGGTCCCTAATCGTAACCCCCCCCAACGCTAGTGTACCTACCTTCGGGATGCCGACGTCAGTACCTTGATCCCTTCAGTTTTGTGGCATCGGCTTCCTGCAGAGCATTGGGATTTCAGGCATCTTAACCGCATCCCTCTGTGAACGACATCATTCACAGACATATTGTCTGAACACAACCGCCGGTACATTACAGATATACAGATATATCGCCCGTTCAGTGTGTACCCAGCATTAGACTAACTACAAACAGTGTATATGCAGGTAGCATGTATTTTTTATGCTGCATCTCCTGAACAGTACAAGACGCATTGCATGTCCCAAGCTGATTTTGCGCAACACAAGTTTTGCTCTTTGCAAATAACCTCAAGTATTATAATTATTATTTTGCTATACTGTGCATGCTAAGTATTTTTTTTTGACTGTATGATGTGTGCTATGCACAGCACACTAGTTTTATCCATCTTCACCTGCTACAGAAGTATGTGACCCTCTATTCCTGAGAACTTGGAAAGCATTGACTGTCATTTTTTAGTTAGCCTTTCATTCTTAATTTCAATACTAAGGAATCTTTAGCTTGCCACATACGTTAATCCCAAACATTTAAGGTATTAAATGTCTTTAAATTGTTAATTTGATGTATTTAGGATGTGCTGTACTTACAGCTGACCCATAATTATGGCTTAAGTTACATAACTGTTATATTCTGTATCTTTGTCATCTGGAATCAAGTAATGCAATATGGTATTTTGCAGTGGAGGGAAGATAACTGGTCTATTATGTTCAAACTGTAGCTGTATTCTCATATTTTCTACAAAGTTTTGTAAATTTGTCTTATTTCCTGGTTCCCAGTATTGAAATGATGTAAAATAAGGTAATGTTTTTTGCATGGGTACAAAGGTTAGCCGACATTAATAAAAGTATAGCGGATGTTGGTAAAATCCTTATCTAACCGCCATTGTATCTCTCTGTTTGCTAAATATGAGCAATACCCTGTAATACCAAGAAATGCACTATACTGAGTCACCCATTCACCTCATGAGAGCTTAGGTTTGCCTTTTAAAAATAATTGCTTTAATGTTCCATATCAAGTGCAGAGGTACGTACACTCTAATGGTAACACATGCCAGCGAATCTCACTTTTATAGCTATCTGCTAAACCAGTAATATCACATGGAATCACATCCATTTAAGTCGTGGACTGTCTGCAGTGTTTTTCAATCTGCTAACAATAACTTATCAGGCAACACAGCTAATTTCTTTACAAAAAATATCAACCCCTCTCTACCTCAAGTATCTTATGTTCCTTCAAACTCCTTAATTAGTGAATGTTAAATATAGCAATTTATTAAGACAACTTGTATTTTAGGTTTAGTCATCATTCAAAAATCTTGGCTGGATTCTGGATTTCTCAGTGAATTCTTGGGTGGATTCATCTTATTCATGAAGCAATATAAACAAAACGAGTGGCGCTCGTCAATTAGCAGCTGTTATTGGAGAGTGTTAATCTCCTATATCAGAAATATACCATTTACAAGGAATGCAAAACAGCGCTATTATGTAATTCAATATTCACTAGAGGATATATATGTACGGCTTGGTTAATGTAAAAATATACATTTATTGATAAAACAAAAAACATTAATACAATAATAATACACCTTTCATGCAATTACTGGGGGACCATAAATTAATGCTCACTGGCGTGTATAAACCTCAAGTTAGGAAATTATATAAAAAGAGTATAATGCTCAAAACTGACAGCCCCCACAATAGATATAATCTGTATGAGCCACTTATTCCAAGATGGAATTAGGATCCTGGAGCCTAGGTAGTAAACGTCCAAGTCCATTGTCCAGTTAGTGGAGGATATTGAAAAATACACCATGTTAGGTTTCCAATTAAGCAGCATTAGCAAGATCTTCTCGCATTGTTCTTAACATGCAGCAATGGTGGGAATCCACAGGTGTCTCTCCTTAAATAAATTGGTCCGGATAAAGTGTTGGTTAGTCCCAACAGTGGTTCTGCAGGTGGGCTTCAGTGAATAACTATTATTGAGCCCCAATACCTACTGGATTATCTATTCACTGAAGCCCACCTGCAGAACCACTGTTCATATAGGGTGGATTCTGAGTATTCAGAAATCCACCTGATAGACCAATTTTTTTATTCTGAAACCAAAACAGCTTTGTAAGTAAATTGGGTCATCGGTGCAATAAAACCTTAGTGTAGGGAGGAGAGGTAGATGGGAGCTGAGTAAGTAAGGTCAGGAAAGAATGAATCTTAATGGGCTACCAAATATACACATTATACCATATGATAAAATCCACAATTTATTAATACAATTAAAGTGTTTCTAGAATTGATGACACCATAATATAATTAGTTCTAAAAACAACTTAAAGATGGTTATAGGTGTATATAATAGCTTGCCTATCCAACATACAGAATATAATCATTAGTAGGATGACACAATAAAAATTAGTTCCATTATTTGGTTTGAATTGCCAAAAAATAAATGTCCAGAAAACTGTGTATCCGAATATATTGCCTGATTGGTCTCTATAACAGTCTGTAAACCAATAAGCCAATAAATCAGTCAATGCAATAGTTATTAGTAGTAACAGTAAAATGGAAGTCCAGAGATCTGTGAATCCTCATCAGTTTGCCTAACTGGCATGTATAATACCATCATTTGTACAATGTGATGAGATTTGTGGATCCAAATTTATAAACTGGCTGGTGTATATAGATGTTAATGGAATAGTACTCCAGTAGTCTGTCTCCAACATTAGAGGCTCACTGGTACATATGGTGTTAATAGTGCCAGATAGCATACATTTCCATACAAATAAGGCACTCACCAGCTGTTGAAAGATGATTTCCCATAAGGGGGAGAGGCCAACTATCCGGTGGCCCCGTTTTTACCTTGCGCTACGCAATAACTTAGACCAAGCATTTGTTTTGGGCAAATGGTCACAGCACACTTAGTTAAAACACACAACAGAGATCACTGGACCTGGAGAGTTGATGAGCAAGGCCTAAAAATTGCACGTCCGTACGTGCACGGGGGGCGTGTCCGGCACAACCTTTTACGCTGGAACAAACTGCACCCCCTTCTCATGGGGGGTGTGCTCGGCCCCACCCTGGGGGCCTCAGCAAGCTGCACCCCCTTTCCACCACATGGGGAGCGTGTTCGGCCCAACCTTTTACGCCGCAACAAACCTCACCCCCTTCTCACGGGGGGCGTGCTCGGCCCCACCTTAGAGGCCGCAGCAAGCCGCACCCCCTTTCTCAACCTGGGGACCAGCTACCATGCGCATACTCCCTTTTGCTTGGCACGCCTCCCGTATGGCGCAGCCGTCTCAAGCTGGCGCCAGGTGTGCGGCCTATTTAATAGCGAGTATGCCTGGCCCTCTGAAGTCCCCCTACATACCTTGCTCACCATCTCCTTCCACCATACGACCTTACATTGACTGTGACAATGGCTGAACTGGCTATCCCGCCGCCTCAGCCTTAAAACTATTTCTTTACTTGGCCAAACATTGACCTTTTCTTATTTCTTATTTATTTATTTATATGTTTTTATTCATTTATTTTTTTGTTTTCTTTCTGTATTTATGAATCATTCATATATATATATATATATATATATATTAGTTTTTTTATATTTATTTATTTTTTCTTTCAATTTCACACTAACAACCATATACTTTCACCTACGAAAAAGAAACGGTACCCAACATTTCTAGATTACAATGTTGCCTGCTTGCGCAAACCTTGCAACTCACCTTCGGGCTGAGTGGGTGGATAACTTCTTTCCACAAGTACACTGCCTCCTCCCCTTCTACCTGCCTTGATATCTCTCCTGTTGTCTCCCCACCCCCTGACCTGACCAAGCTGCCCCTACTGGCCAGTATGCCTTCCTATGTGTTAAACTAGGGACGGGCCCCTTAGCCCATCCCCACCGTTTTCGCACCACTGGCCCGCGTGCCACTTCGCGCCCCTCCCCCTTACCGGGCTCCAACGCCATTATGGCATCCTCCGCTTTTATAAGGGGGAGAGGCCGACTATCCGGTGGCCCCGCTTTTACCTTGCGCTACGCAATAACTTAAACCAAGCATTTGTTTTGGGCAAATGGTCACAGTTTTTATTAAATCACAGCACACTTAAAACACACAACAGAGATCACTGGACCTGGAGCGTTGATGAGCAAGGCCTAAAAATTGCACGTCCGTACGTGCACGGGGGGGCATGTCCGGCCCAACCTTTTACGCCAGAACAAACTGCACCCCCTTTTCATGGGGGGTGTGCTCGGTCCCACCTTGGAGGCCGCAGCAAGCCGCACCCCCTTTCTCAACCTGGGGACCAGCTACCATGCGCATACCCCCTTTTGCTTGGCACGCCTCCCGTATGGCCCTGCCGTCTGGAGCTGGTGCCAGGTGTGCGGCCTATTTACTGGCGAGTATGCCTGGCCCTCTGAAATCCCCCTACATACCTTCCTCACCATCTCCTCCCGCCACCCGAGGTCCCCTGCTAGCTGGGGACCAAAGCCCCACCCAGCGACCTCTACCATCTGAGACGCTCCAATGCCTCCTGCAACCCTCTCGATACCAGCCCCACTCCTTGCCCATCTACATGCCAACCTTGGAATGATGTTTTACCCTATAATGTGAGGGTCACTCCATCGCCATGCTCTTTAGGAGGTCTAGGGACTTTATCTCACCCAACTCGTTGCCCCCCAGGTGTAACACCAAAGCATCCGGGGCCCACTCTACTCCCTTTTCTGCTTTCAATAAAACCTTCCCCTCCTGGTCCCTATCCCTCTGCTAACTAGGGGAACTCTGTTGGACTGCCTACCCCCCTGCTCCATACCGTAATGTCAGTTCGCTGGACGACATCGCTCCACCTTGCTGCCTTGACATTGTTTCCAGCTCTCTTGATATATAAGACCTCTCTAGCCCCTCGGGACTCTCCTGATTATGTTGATTCATATAATTTTGAGCCCAGCTCCATAGCCTGTCTTGTCTCATCACACCCCTGACACATGCAGCTGAGCAGGCCAAGAGATTTTAGCTTACCCGGTCTTGCATTGTAGCTGCAATGCCCCTGTGCCTGTAGCTTGACCTCTCAACTTTTCATCTTAACGCACAGCTCTCCTTGCTCAGGGACACCACCTACGTCTGCTGCCAATCCAGTCTACCTATCCACCTGCTTAGGATGGGCCTTTCTCTGCTTATGAGAAAGTTAACCCCTTCTTTTTGTTTCACTTCCGAAACACCCTCACTGGCACATGTGTGGCCCTTTGAGTTTGAAAGCTTCCCAAGCTGGATCCGCCCCAATTCCCAACCTTGGACTTGTGCCTCAGACACAGCAACGGGGTTGCGACTGGACCGGCAACCCGGCCTCACTGCTCCCCAGTATAACGCATGCAGCTGAATCACACACCTCAATTCCCATTTCCCTTTCAGGTTGCCTACCGTTTTGCTTTATAACTGTGGCACAACTTACTGACTACACTTTATGAGGACCCTGGTGGAACCTGCTCCTCAGGCTTCTGTACTGCGATGCAGAACTGCCTGCCCTTCCGCCATCCACCCTGCCAATGGTCCCTATTTGTCTCCATGGAAACGCCAATGCCATCAGTGATTCTGGTTGTCAGCTCTCACTTGAGTCTGCCTGATGCAAAGTTAACCAAATGACAATCTGGTCTGTCAGACAGTGATTAAAATTCACCCGCCTAAGGGTTAATGTATGTGTCCTTATGTTTTACTGCCGCTTCACAACTGAATTAAGTAACTAAACATTATTGGCCCGCACTTCCCAACCCTGCCCCCTACGCCCCATGTAGCCTTCCTCTGCTTATTTCCTTATTAAATTGTCGCCACTAACTTGCATGTAGCAAACTTTACTCACCTGACCTTTTATTTTTCTATTGATATTCTTTATCTCGCCATTCCTGTGTGATCCCAAACTGTACTTGAAGGTGGACCTAAATAGTCCTCGCACCCCAATCATTGCATCCAAGAGAAACATATTAACACATTTTATTTATGCACCTTTGAAAACCGATTTCTATAATTTAATTCTCCTCATTGCAGACATTTGCAGGAGAGGTAAATTTGATTTAGTGGTTACTTACTATCCTCTGAAAGTCCATGGTTACACCGACCACTGACTAATGTGTCTGGTGCGGTACTGATGTATCCGTTGATTTATATCACAATTATACACTGCAATATATCCCCACTGCAGTGCCATTACTGATCTGTACTCTACTGCACACTATACTGCCATCATCCCTCCAAGCTGCAAAGCAGATACCCAACAATGAAACCACTTATCTGAATTCCATTGACCATTCTCCCTATTATGACTCCTGTACTACCTAATATCCTACTATACCTTATATTACCTTATACTAAGCAATATACCCATACACACAGCATTGGAATCAGATACGTGTAAACTTCCCAATACAAGGCTGTTATACCTCGTACCCAGCAATACCTATCTATACAATATATATATATACATATAAATATATATATTTACCTATATATACACACACCTACATACATACCTATCTTTTAACTATATAAATATATGTACATATGTCGTAGTGTAATCACTGTTCTGTGAAATGCTATAGCTTATACTATTTTTATGCATTATACATTGCCATACACCTATATACACAGCAGTGTAATCACTGAACTGAATTCTACAACAACTGAACTTCTAATATAATAGACACACCTATGCCAATGTAATCCCTGCCCTGCGTTGCACTGTATATCCTATTCCTATACTGCAATATATAAATATATACAGTCAGGTCCATAAATATTGGGACATTGACAGAATTTTCCTCTATTCACCACCACAATGGCTTTGAAATTAAACAAACAAGATGTGATTTAACTGCAGACTTTCAGATTTAATTTGAGGGTAATTACATCCAAATCAGGTGAACGGTGTAGGAATTACAACGGTTTCTATATGTGCCTCCCACTTTTTAAGGGGCCAAAAGTAATGGGACAAACTAAACAATCCTAAATCTAACTTTCATTTTTTAATACTTTGTTGCAAATCCTTTGCAGGCAATTACAGCCTGAAGTCTGGAACGCATAGACATCACCAGACGCTGGGTTTCATCCCTGGTGATGCTCTGCCAGGCCTCTACTGCAAATGTCTTCAGTTCCTGCTTATTCTTGGGGCATTTTACCTTCAGTTTTGTCTTCATCAAGTGAAATGCATGCTCAATCGGATTCAGGTCAGGGGATTGACTTGGCCATTGCATAACATTCCACTTTTTAGTCTTAAAAAACTCTTTGGTTGCTTTTGCAGTATGCTTCGGGTCATTGTCCATCTGCACATTGAAGCGCTGATAATGAGTTCTAAAGCATTTGACTGAATATGAGCATATAATATTGCCCGAAACACTTCAGAATTCATTCTGCTGCTTTTGTCAGCAGTCACATCATCAATAAATACAAGGGAACCAGTTCCATTGGCAGCCATACATGCCCACGCCATGACACTACCACCACCATGCTTCACTTATGAGGTGGTATGTTTTGGATCATGAGCAGTTCCTTTCCTTCTCTTCTCTTCCCATCACTCTGGTACAAGTTGATCTTTGTCTCATCTGTCAATAGGATGTTGTTCCAGAACTGTATTGGCTTTTTTAGATGTTGTTTGGCAAACCCTAATCTGGTCTTCCTGTTTTTGTGGCTCACCAATGGTTTGCATCTTGTGGTGAACGCTCTATATTCACTCTTGTGAAGTCTTCTCTTGATTGTTGACTTTAACACATATACATCTACCTCCTGGAGAGTGTTCTTGATTTGGCCAACTGTTGTGAAGGGGTTTTTCTTCACCAGGGAAATAATTCTTTTGTCATCCACCACAGTTGTTTTCCGTGGTCTTCCGGGTCTTTTGGTGTTGCTGAGCTCTCCGGTGCGTTCTTTCTTTTTAAGAATGTTCCAAACAGTTGATTTGGCCACACCTAATGTTTTTGCAATCTCTCTGATGGGTTTGTTTTCATTTTTCAGCCTAATGATGGCTTGCTTCACTGATAGTGACAGCTCTTTGGATCTCATATTGAGAGTTGACAGCAACTGATTCCAAATGCAAATGTCACACCTAGAATCAACTCCAGACCTTTTACCTGCTTAATTGATAATGAAATAATGAGGGAATAGCCCACACCTGTCCATGAAATAGCTTTTGAGTTGATAGTCCCATTACTTTTGGCCCCTTAAAAAGTGGGAGGCACATATTGAAACTGTTGTAATTCCTATACCGTTCACCCGATTTGGATGTAATTACCTTAAAATTAAATCTGAAAGTCTGCAGTTAAAGCACATGTTGTTTGTTTCATTTCAATACCATTGTGGTGGTGAATAGAGGCCAAAATCTGAAAATTCTGTCAATGTCCCAATATTTATGGACCTGACTGTATATACACATACCTGGCAATGTGGTCACTGAACTGTAATAAACTGTATCTTTTAACACTATTATCCGCTTATGCACTGCAATACTTTCTATACACACATAGCCCACAACCTGTATAACACCGTGTTTCCAATATACCGCATATGCTGTAACCGCTGATCTGTACCATGCTATACATTTTCCCTGTCGTGGCATTTGAGTGGTTCACATTGGTGTTCCATGGTGTGTGGGATATATCATTTATATACTTGCCTATACCAACAATAGAAATCCACTTACAGAACATGCCTTTTTGTGCCTGTCCTCCCCCTAGGATGTACCTCCATGGCTCTTTAGGTGTAATGTTTCACACCAGAATGAGGCTGATTCCCTGAGGCCTTTCTATTGCCACTAGAGGAGACAATGTTATCTGGTAGTTCCTGAGCTCAGCCCCTGCAGTGTCACAGAGTAAACACAGGCCAGTATTCCTGGCTTCACATTATCACACACCAAATGTACCATTAGATCACAGGTTCTCAAACTCGGTCCTCAGGACCCCAAACAGTGCATGTTTTGCAGGTCTCCTGACAGAATCACAATTGAAATAATTAGCTTCACCTGTGGATCTTTTAAAATGTGTCAGTGAGTAATGAGTACACCTGGGTACCTGCTGAGTGACCTGCAAAACATGAACTGTCTGGGGTCCTGAGGAACGAGTTTGAGAACCACCGCATTAGATTATTAAACCTATGACGGAAAATCTTGCCTTGAAGTAATTTGCTTATACACCCTGAGCAATGCGTTCCCTGATCTTTATTATAGTGTTTATTATATCACATTACCTCCTGTCCTGCGCTGCAATATATATATATATATATATATATATATATACACGCACACTCACTGACATGATTTCTAATGCCTATTGTGCTCCTATCATACAATTGAACCGCATTGTACTGTATATTATATCACTATTATGCCTGACTCCCTAATATACATGCACACCGCCATGTATCAATGCTCCGTATTATCCTGTATTACTGCTATACCTGTAATATCAATTAACACAGAGCCATGTAACCCCTCCCTGATCTGCAGTATATTGTATATTAACCTTATTATAAACTACTCTCCCCCAGCAAATGAATTCCCGCTCTGTATCATACTGTAGTATATCTTATCCTTTTATAACACATGCACTGAAATATGTTCATACAGCAATGTGATCCCTGATCCGTATTATGCTGTATATCTTATTCTATTATACCACAAACACTGAAATATGTACACACAGCAATGCGATTCCTGATCTGTATTATACTGTACATTTATACTACCTCCTGCACTGTAAAACATATACATACGCTGCAATTTTCTCCCTGGCCTATATTACACCCTGACCTATACCCTCATTATACTGCACACACTGCACTTACTGATCTGCATAATACTGAATATTGATGCTGGTAAAGGGATGGATGTTACAGCTATAACTGCTGTTGCTCACTGCTGGGGGAAACAGCACTGAGGGAATGTGATAAGGGGCAGAGGTAAACAACTAACATTAATAAGATAGCGCTGGGACAGTAAATACATACAGTAACTATGAAGGTGGACAATACAATGAGGATAGCACAAAGAAATATAGCTATAGAAGGTATTCAAAGTAATAATTCACAATGATACTTATCTTGACTGTTCCCTCTCTGTCCTTGTGCATGTGCACATGTGTAACTTCTTCCCACAAGTACACTGCCCCCTCCCCTTCTACCTGCCTTTATATCACTCCTGTTGTCTCCCCACCCCCTGACCTGACCACGCTGCCCCTACTGGCCAGTATGCCTTCTTATGTGTTAAACTAGGGACGGGCCCCTTAGCCCGTCCCCACCGTTTACGCACCGCTGGCCCGCGGGCCATCTCGCGCCCCTTCCAGGGCTCCGGCGCCATTATGGCATCCTCTGCTTTTATTTTGTAAGTATCGGTGCAGGTTACTGCTTATTGCCCACGTCCTGAGGCTGGTCTGACTCGGTACGCTCAAAGCACCCGCTACTCCTTGCGCTCACCTGTTTTGCCTCATGGAAAGCACTTTGGAACGCAGGATGACAACATCCGCTTTACCATTGTAACCTTCTTTTTGTGTTTAGGGGTACATGATCCATGCTTTTAAGGTTTCCCCTACATGTTTCACCCATTCCGGGCTTTGTCTGCGATGAGCCTTTCTGTTGTGGTAACACTTTTTGTAGGTATTTCACTAGTTTGATTGGTCAAAGTCTGTTTTGCATCATTCAAAATCACATCTATGTTCCCATACAAAAAAAAAAAGTTAAAACGTAAAATAAAATATACTTTTATATTTGTTTAATATTGCTTACTTTTTTTTAGATATTTTATTGGGTAGATCACATTAAGTTACAGCGACCAGAACAGATAGGAATCGCATGTATAGAAACAACATACACCAAAACTCTCAGGTAATCAAAATATAAACACACTAGTGATCAGGTTTTACAATACGTAATTAGAGAAGAAAGAAAGCTCCCTCCAATAGACCGGAGGAGCATAACATATTTATAGTAACCCTGATCCATATAAAAGGTGGAATGGTGGGTAAGTGTCCTTCAAATCTTACATTTGTTCCTGACTATTGTGTGGTATAATATAATCCTGTGAACTGGGGGACTAGGGGCAGGATTAGTTGTTTTCATTTTTAATTTATTTTTTAGCAGGATCTATCATAAGAGCTAGCCACATCATGTCAAAACGCCCAAAGCCCTCTGTTCCCCAAGAAAGAAAAACAAAGGAGAAAAAAAGACAAAAGACAGAGGTAATGTGATGAAATGTTAGGGCTATGATGCGGCTTATGCAGTATTATTAACTGGGTTTCACTGTTACTTTTCATGTGGTCTCACAATGGCTGTAATATGATTATGTTAGATGATTTTGCTGCCAGAAAGTCAAGAATAAGGCCATAGAACAATGCTACATGTAATCAGTATTAAGTATTGTACTCAAGAAACAAACTAGTTTTGATGTTTTCAATTTGGGTTGTTTTTTTACAGAATTCCCTTATTTATATTGCATAGTTCCTTGTTATTTATATATTATAGTTAGATTTCTGTGTTCAGTTCCTTGATATTTATATTATAGTTCTAGTTCTGTGTTTTGTGCATTTAGTACTTTTTTTTTTAAAACAAACTAAAAAATCTCAAATACCTAAGGCTATGTAGTAGTTTCTGAGCACATATGAATACATTGCTTAGTAGTTGAATTGACTGCAATATAAGGGGCACCAGCTAAAATCTTGCTTAGGGCACCAAATTGGTCACTCTCAATAGTCAACCCTCCTACTGATTTCTAGTTGCCTGGGAGAAAGTTGAGCACCAGAGCCAATGGTTTGACAATCAAAGCATTGGGTGTCTTAAGGCCTGGCGACAGGGGGGTACAAGGGGGACACTGCGTGCAGATATTCCGAATCGTACTGGCCCCTCAGGAATCTCGGTAGCCCGGTTCATATGTCTGCCTTGCCTCTGCCACTGCTGTATTCAGCAGGGCATAACCACAGGCACTGTTACAATCTTTTCCTTTAAAGGACATATTCAATTTGCCGCTGAGTTTACCCTCTGGGACTTAACGCGTAGATACATAGATTCCAGAACGCAGAGTCTGAGGGGTTACTGGGTGGGGAAATTGACCAATAATTGAATGGCTCTGGGTGTTAAACCCGTAGCTTATCCCGCGTGGTATATTTCACATGTAATTGAATCTGCCCCTTAGTAATGAATGCTACAGTTCCAGTATACCATTTGAACATGCAATTTCATTGGCAAAATGCGTGAATATTATGTTACTTGTGTGATTGTGACAAAGACTGGCATTTTACTCTCCAGCCAGTGGCGTAACTACGGCCCCCGCAGCCCCCACGGTGGCTTGGGGGCTCAGAGGGCCGTTGCTTCGACACTGCAACTGTGAACGCTGGCCTCTGAAGTGATCTAAGGAAGCCTCTGATCGCTTCAGAGGTCAGGGTTTGCTGGTGATGCGGTGTGCGTGTGACGTCATGACGTCACCCGCGACATGAGGAGCCTGCGCGGCCACGCCTGCTAGATCAAGTCAGATCTAGTCATCACGGCCACGGAAGCGACAGGCCGGACGACGGCCGCGTGGGGTCAGATAAGTACTGGGATCAGGTAAGTGCTGGGGGGCACTACTTTATTGGGCACAACTACAGGGGCACTACTTTAAGGGGCACAATTGCAGGGGGTAGCAGATGCAAGAAATATTAGTTAAGAGTACAAACACCCTTTTGTTTAGCAGGGCAGATTAGTTTGAGAATGGTGCAGACTATTCATTTAAATTTGCCATAGTAATAGGTCATGACTCTAAATAACTCGTCGTTAACCATAATCGACTGTTTTGGTGGTATTTTGCTGTTATTTTATTATTAACTTTCAATCAAGTTGTGATTATCTCCAGGGCTTTGCAATTTTTTGATTTTTTTTTAAGTATTTTATATTTGTATTTTATATTTGATAAAGTCAAAGAGCATACAGTAGAAGAAGAAGAGTGAGCAGCCAACCACTAAACAAAAAAGGAAATTCACCTTATTTATTAAATAGATGCTGAAAATATGATAATAAGTTTATCTACACAGGGGTGTAGCTGTAGCGAGGGTGGTTCCAGTGGAGCATGAGCTCCGGGCTAAAAATGGACAGAGGGCGACATCCAGGGTTTCCGAATTCATGAGGTGCTGCACAGTATGACGGCCGCCTGTTAGTTTTATCTCAGTTTGTTTGCTCTATATCCTAAATAAGTTGCGGATCTGAAATCCGTTTCTACATTTCGTGCTCCCTCAAGCTGCCCAAATTGCCTCCTCTTCGGCCCTCCCTCCTCTGTGATCATCTTCTGTCACCTCCCCTTTTCTGTCAGATTGATTACATTCACTTCTCACCTCATTAATTTTCTTTAATTCACCTTGTGATGAGCTCTTTACCCCTGTCCACTCCTTTCTTATTGGCTTCTGTCATCACCCGTCTCCTCTCCTTTTCTTATTGGCTTCGGTGACTGGCCCTCTCTGATTGTTTTGGCCCTTCCCCTCTCCTTTCTTATTGGCTTCTGTCACCTCCCCTCTCTGATCAGCAATTTCTTCTCCCCTCTCCTCTTTGATCCCCTCTCTCCTTCTCTCCTCATTCATTCATTGTGCTTCAAAGGACTTAAAAGTGACACATCTGCGGTAAAGTCCTAAACTTCAATTATAAAGTTATAGATTAAAATAAAGTCACTGCTTTGCTATTTAAAGTAATGAGGTGTTCCCAGGCATGAACATAAAGTGTTATTTGAAATTTCTTTTAAAAAATATTTGGAGACCTGCAATAATAATAATGGTGGCAGACAGAACATGATTAGTAGTATTCACATTAATATAGGTGCAATGTATATTTGCAAAGTACAGTAGGAGCATAGCTGAGAAGGGAGCTTCCCATAGGTGATCCCACTCCAGTGAATGCTGCTTGTGGCAGTAATTGCAGTAATAAGCTGTACACCCTGTGGCATTTCACTCTTGCACATACATTTTATCAATTTAAGTTAAATGATCAGAATATATAATACAATCTCCTTATTGACTAATAACAATGATTCAAAGGAGATAAAAGTCAGATCCTAGGTGCTATACATTAATAAAACAGTGACAGAGCAGCTACCACTTAATGGGGTAGATGTATGAAGCAGTGATAAGAGTGGAGAAGTGAGCCAGCTGAGAAGTTACCCATGGCAACCAATCTGCTTCTACGTATCATTTTATAGACTGTACTTGATAAATGCAACCTCAAAGCTGATTGGTTGCCATGGGCAACATCTCCACTGGCACTTCTCCACTCTTTTCACTGCTTCATACATCTACCCCAATGTCAGATATAGCCTAACCGAAGCATTCCATTCCCTCAATGGGACCTCAATACCTAGCGTGATACTGCCACTGTTTCCTGTTTTTTTCTTCACTTCAGTATTCCCCCCATATGCTAGCCATACCCCACTGGCACCATTCAGTACAGGGAGGAGGGGGAGGCGCTATAACATGCACTTTGCCCGGGCGCCATGGTTCCACGCTACTTCTCTGTATCTACAATGGTGCTTCTTCCAGAGAAACTATTTCATCATTCAACATGAATTTGCCCATATGGAGGGAAAAAAAACCTGGGAAAAACATTGTATAATGGTTTATACACACGGTCAGATTTTTCCTTCAGATCTGAACGATAACGATTTAAAAATCATTCAGTCGTTCATATCTGAAGGAAAATCTGACATATCTGACATGCCTGAACGATGGACGATGAACGATGCGCGTTCCTGTTTGTCAGATAACGATATCTGACATCTGATGTATTTGCAGTCAGACTTGGACGATTCCATTCATTTTAATGCAGTCAAAAATCGTTCAATCGTTCAAATCGTTCAAAACTTTGGTAAAATCGTTCAAATCGTTCAAATCGTTCAATCGTTCATCTGACAAATCTGACCATGTGTATGCTCCATAATACTATTCAACAAATTAAAGTCCACACCCTTTGTGAATATAAAAATATGAAATTGTGTAGAGATCTCTTTAGTTTTATAGATGTATATCCAGCCTCCAAGGCAGGTTCTTACTAGAAACACAAGTGGGTGTTGATCACCAGACAATGGGTCTGTTTCCAAATGTGGACAGTATTGCACAGCCGCAAGGAAGTGAGGACCAGATTCAGACCCGCTCGCTAGATGTTTTTGCACGCAGCCAAAGTATGCATATCCCACAATCGCACGGCATTAGCACGCCCACTATGTCTTGGCGTGCGATCGCGGTGTGTATTTAGACGCCCACCAGCCTATCTTAAGATGCCCACTTTGATACACGTCATCTCCAGGAAGTGTATGCAACAATCGGTAACATCGGACCCATATGTAGCACTTGTGGCAGACCATACCCTACCGCAAACACTGCAAGCACTTCAGTGTGTAATTCAGCTATGTGATGTGTATTATGACACTGCATCTTAATTATACATGCCTCTGAAACGGCGTTAATAAGCTCAGACACGCCTGCGTTTGCACCACCACTCCCCCGTTTCCATCGACCAACCCCGCAAGGAGTGATCGCAGTGACTGGTTCGCGCACGTGCACTGCGTTTTATATGCATGCGCAGATTGCAACTATCGGCAGGCTACATGCGAACGCATCCTAGAGAGTGGGTCCGAATCGGGCCCTGAGAATACCATCCAGCAAATATTTAAATGCTGCAGGAGGCATTTATAGGAAGCAGACGTCTTCTGACAGCAGTTGCGATCCAAATGCAGCTTCCAAGCACACTTATTCAGGTTGCCAGCTTGCGAGACCAGGAAATCTGCATCCACCAACACAAACCATCGCCTCAACACTCTCGCAAAACATGGGCAATGTGCCCCCTTTTCCAGGAAAGCAGCCTAGGTACGCCACCCCAAAAGTGCTACGACTTCGGGATCTGCAAGCGAGATCGCAGGACCCATTCTGCAGATGCCCAGAACATGTCCTGCACAAACCCCAAACAATCGGATTAGTACGTAAACCATCGGGTTTACGTACTAATCTGAATCAGGCCTAATAAGTACATATTAAGGGGCCCCGTCATTTGAAAGAGGGGACTCCCCTCTTTCTAATGTTGACGCCACTTAGTTTTGGAAGCCAGGTTGGGGGATATCTTCCTGGACTCCATTTTTTTTTGTAGTGTAAGGAGTTAATATTTGTGTGTGTTCTTTCTGCAACTTAGAAGCTAAATGGAAGCTTTATCTCAAAGAACATTTTTTAAGGGCTAGGGGCCATCATAGTGCGATGTGCGGAGTGTTATCACCTTCGGAAAGTCTCTGCATATTTTTACGCATCCATTCTCTCAATTGTACAAGCTCGTTATGAAGAACCTGTATAGTTCACTGCCATGACCCTTAACATCTAGGTCACAGCTGACCCTGACCAAATCATGTTTTTTTTTTCCCATTTTTTTTTAGCATTTTCATGCAAACAGCAGATTATTGTTTGCTAACATACATTGCACAATTATCATTCCAACTTTCCATTTAGGTGGCAAGTTGGAGCGATAATCGTACAGTAAATGGCCAGCTTAAGGTTTTGGAGTGGCCTTCACAGTCCCCATACTTGA
Organism: Taudactylus pleione; assembly: GCA_031769625.1. Lineage (NCBI taxonomy): Eukaryota > Metazoa > Chordata > Amphibia > Anura > Myobatrachidae > Taudactylus > Taudactylus pleione. Next base: position 9,383,558 of record JAUIMM010000255.1, on the reverse strand, counting down.
ATGTTATTGAAAATCTGGTAGTTGATATCAAACATACACAGCATGTGACAAGAGCTAAGAACATTTATGAGCTAGAATAGTTTTGCAGGGAATGTATTTAAAAGTCCTAAAGAAAAAATAGAAATAATCTTAGGGGTATATAACAGGTGGTGCAGATGATTGGTGGTTTTGACATACAGTCTGTTAGAAAATATACCTCTTAGGGGCCTATTCATCATTGGAGGCCATATGGCCCTGGATGATTAAGGAATGATTTCGCTGCGAGGGATACTTAAGTATCCAACTCGCAATGGGGGAAACTTGACACCGGAGCAATTCATCATTGCAACGGTGAGGTGACAGCTGCTCCGAAAACCAGCTGTCCCCTCGATTAATATCGCAGCTACAGAAGTAGCTGCGCTACTTACCTCCTCCCCGTCGTCCCAGCTATGCATGCGTGACCTGAGGTTACATATGTGCATGAGGTAGTGAGGAGGCGGCGGAGGGATCCCTCTCCGCATCCCCGGAACTACTTTCCATAGAAAGGAGCAGGGATTCGAGAGCAAGCGCCGTCTGAAGATGGCACTTGTTCTCGGAAGAAAGCTCCGAAAACTTTCAGTTTTTGGAGTTTGCTGGATATCAGGAGGTCCATTTGGGACCCGTGATGATAAATAGCTCGGTAACCTAAATATGCGGAAACTAGCATTTCCGCATGGTTACCGAGCCACTTATCGGTTGATAAATAGACCCCTTAGTTGGCTACAGGAGGTGTTTATAGGCACAGAAGTTGTGATTTCTGACAGGTAACATACTACTATGTACTGTCAAATAATAAAAATGTATACATTTCAAATTAAATAAATTAAGCAATAAGTAATATATGTGAATTAACCTGTATAAAAATGTCATATTTAATATATTTATGCACAATGATGCACACACTGGCCCAGAGCATGCTTGCCTACTTTTGTAGATTCCTCTCCGGGAGAAGCTTGGAGAGGAGATGTAGGTGGGTGGTGACGGGGGGCAGATCCGGAGTATTTGATTAATCAGGCCCCAGCCCCTTACTGCAAAATGCTGTATATCACACATTTCAATATGGTGTGGGGACAAATTACCCGATTATCATAGAGTCGCATCATTAGTCCCCGCCCCCTCCTCACGGACCATGGCTTCACTGTATTATTCTTCCCATTCTGCTCACTTCACTAGGAAGTGAACGGGATGCGGGAGTAGTACCTTTTCTTCTGGGGGTGCGAGGGACTACTCTAAAAATCAGAAGCCTCCTGCACTTTCTGGGAGAGTAAGCAAGTATGTTCCAGGGGAACCCGATTGGCTGGGCACCAGCTAAAATCTTGTCTAGGGACCAAATAGACCATGTTTGACTCAGCATCACCAATTGCCAAATTAACTTACCCGACTGGGGCTGGTAAGTACCCTAACCCTCCCCTCTCCCCCCTCTAACTCTAATCCTCTTTTAGTGGTGCCTAACCCTAACCTCTCCCCGATGGTGCCTAAACCTAACCTCCCCTCCCTGCACCTTAAACCTAACCCTCCCGGGGTGGTGCCTAACCCTAACCGCACCCCAGAATTGCCTAAACCTAACCCCCCCTCCCTGCACCCTAAACCCAACCCTCCCGGGGTGGTGCTTAACCCTAAGTCCCCCCATCTAGATTTCGGCATCGGGATTTCTACACCTGTCTTTAGTCCCATGTCTGTATTTCGATGCCGGGATTTAGACAGACGGCCTCCCAGCCGTCGGCAATTTGACTGTACCCCTTAAATTGTGCACAAAATCTCTTATGTATATGTAGATAATTATTTACTGTATATACTCGAGTATAAGCCGAGTTTTTCAGCACATTTTTTGTGCTGAAAAAGCACCCCCTCGGCTTATACTCGAGTGATGCCCGCATGGTACGCAGCTGAGTAACGTACCATGCGGGCCGCGGTGCAGCCTTGTCTCTGTGACACAGCTGCACCACGTGTGTAGCGCTGACCGGACGGAGTTCGGTCAGCAGTACACACTGCCAAACACACAGCCGCCGGAGCTGGCAGCTGTGTGTTTCTTGTAATCAGCAGCCGATGAGAGTCTGTCAGACTCTCATCGGCTGCTGCTGCTCCCACTGCGGGAGCCATCTTCCGGCTCCCGCAGTGGGTAATGGGAGAGACGTCATGACGACATCTCTCCCATAATGCAAAACGGCAGGAGGAGCTGATAGCAGCGGCGGGACCAGGAGCGGGGTTTCAGGTTAGTGTTTTTTTTTTATTTTATTAGGACTACTGGGGGCACTACCAGGGGGGATTACTTCTGGGGGCACTACCAGGGGGGGATTACTTCTGGGGGCACTACCAGAGGGGTATTACTTGTGGGGGCACTACCAGGTGGGGATTACTACTGGGGGCACTACCAGGGGGAATTAATTCTGGGGGCACAACCAGGGGGGATTACTACTGGGGGACACTACCAGCTGCTGCATTTCCCACCCTAGGCTTATACTCGAGTCAATAAGTTTTCCCAGTTTTTTGGGGTAAAATTAGGTACCTTGGCTTATATTCGGGTCGACTTATGCTCGAGTATATATGGTATATATTACCAGCGACCAACCCTGGCTTTGCACAGGAGCAATTTTGAATTTACGGTGATAGTCCTTTTTAACTGAGGTCTCATAAGATTGCCTTGTAGATGACATTAGTCCAGGGCCGGAATAAGGTATGTGGGGGCCCCTGGGCACCAAACGTTTGGGGGCCCCCATCAATGTGACAAGGCCTTAATGGTCTTGAAACGTTGGCAATAAAGTAATTTGCTTCTATTTACCAAGTCCGTGGAGTGCCGCCTGTTCCTGTTACATACGGACACTGTATTGCTGCATTATCCTAAGGAAGGCATCCCGGCAGTACATTTGTGGAATTGGAAGTGCCCCTCTACATGTTTATATATATATATATATATATATATATATATATTTGAACAGGATGTGGAGGACTCTATATACACAGGGGGACAGGGAGGGAAGGACTGTATATACACAGGGGCACAGGGAGGGAAGGACTGTATATACACAGGGAGGGGAGGACTGTATATACATAGGGGGACAGGGAGGGAAGGACTGTATATTCACAGGGGGGGAGGCAGGACTGTATACACACAGAGGGACAGGGAGGAAGGACTGTATATACACAGGGGGACAGGGAGGGAAGGACTGTATATACACAGGGGCACAGGGAGGGAAGGACTGTATATACACAGGGGCACAGGGAGGGAAGGACTGTATATACACAGGGGCACAGGGAGGGAAGGACTGTATATACACAGGGGCACAGGGAGGAAGGACTGTATATACAGAAGTGACAGGGAGGGAGGACTGTATATACACAGGGGGACAGGGAAGGAAGGACTATATATACACAGGGGGACAGGGAGGGGAGGACTGTATATACAGAAGTGACTGGGAGGGAAGGACTATATATACACAGGGGGACAGGGAGGGGAGGACTGTATATACACAGGGGAACAGGGAGGGAAGGACTGTATATACTCAGGGAAGGGAGGACTGTATATACACAGGGAGGGGAGGACTGTATATACATAGGGGGACAGGGAGGGAAGGACTGTATATTCACAGGGGGGGAGGCAGGACTGTATACACACAGGGGGACAGGGAGGAAGCACTGTATATACACAGGGGGACAGGGAGGAAGGACTGTATATACACAGAGGGACAGGGGGGAAGGACTGTATATACACAGAGGGACAGGGAGGGAAGGACTGTATATACACAGGGGCACAGGGAGGGAAGGACTGTATATACACAGGGGCACAGGGAGGGAAGGACTGTATACACACAGGGGGACAGGGAGGAAGGACTGTATATACAGAGGGGACAGGGGAGGGAAGGACTGTATATACACAGGGGGACAGGGAGGGAAGGACTGTATATACACAGGGGCACAGGGAGGGAAGGACTGTATATACACGGGGACAGGGAGGGGAGGACTGTATATACACAGGGGCACAGGGAGGGAAGAACTGTATATACACAGGGGCACAGGGAGGGAAGGACTGTATATACACAGGGGTACAGGGAGGGAAGGACTGTATTTACACAGGGGCACAGGGAGGGAAGGACTGTATATACACAGGGGCACAGGGAGGAAGGACTGTATATACAGAAGTGACAGGGAGGGAGGGCTGTATATACACAGGGGGACAGGGAAGGAAGGACTATATATACACAGGGGGACAGGGAGGGGTGGACTGTATATACAGACGTGACTGGGAGGGAAGGACTATATATACACAGGGGGACAGGGAGGGGAGGACTGTATATACACAGGTTAACAGGGAGGGAAGGACTGTATATACTCAGGGAAGGGAGGACTGTATATACACAGGGAGGGGAGGACTGTATATACATAGGGGGACAGGGAGGGAAGGACTGTATATTCACAGGGGGGGAGGCAGGACTCTATACACACAGGGGGACAGGGAGGAAGCACTGTATATACAGAAGTGACTGGGAGGGAAGGACTATATATACACAGGGGGACAGGGAGGGGAGGACTGTATATACAGAAGTGACTGGGAGGGAAGGACTATATATACACAGGGGGACAGGGAGGGGAGGACTGTATATACACAGGGGAACAGGGAGGGAAGGACTGTATATACTCAGGGAAGGGAGGACTGTATATACACAGGGAGGGGAGGACTGTATATACATAGGGGGACAGGGAGGGAAGGACTGTATATTCACAGGGGGGGAGGCAGGACTGTATACACACAGGGGGACAGGGAGGAAGCACTGTATATACACAGGGGGACAGGGAGGAAGGACTGTATATACACAGAGGGACAGGGGGGAAGGACTGTATATACACAGAGGGACAGGGAGGGAAGGACTGTATATACACAGGGGCACAGGGAGGGAAGGACTGTATATACACAGGGGCACAGGGAGGGAAGGACTGTATACACACAGGGGGACAGGGAGGGAAGGACTGTATATACACAGGGGCACAGGGAGGGAAGGACTGTATACACACAGGGGGACAGGGAGGAAGGACTGTATATACAGAGGGGACAGGGGAGGGAAGGACTGTATATACACAGGGGGACAGGGAGGGAAGGACTGTATATACACAGGGGCACAGGGAGGGAAGGACTGTATATACACGGGGACAGGGAGGGGAGGACTGTATATACACAGGGGCACAGGGAGGGAAGAACTGTATATACACAGGGGCACAGGGAGGGAAGGACTGTATATACACAGGGGTACAGGGAGGGAAGGACTGTATATACACAGGGGCACAGGGAGGGAAGGACTGTATATACACAGGGGCACAGGGAGGAAGGACTGTATATACAGAAGTGACAGGGAGGGAGGGCTGTATATACACAGGGGGACAGGGAAGGAAGGACTATATATACACAGGGGGACAGGGAGGGGTGGACTGTATATACAGACGTGACTGGGAGGGAAGGACTATATATACACAGGGGGACAGGGAGGGGAGGACTGTATATACACAGGTTAACAGGGAGGGAAGGACTGTATATACTCAGGGAAGGGAGGACTGTATATACACAGGGAGGGGAGGACTGTATATACATAGGGGGACAGGGAGGGAAGGACTGTATATTCACAGGGGGGGAGGCAGGACTCTATACACACAGGGGGACAGGGAGGAAGCACTGTATATACACAGGGGGACAGGGAGGGGAGGACTGTATATACAGAAGTGACAGGGAGGGAAGGACTATATATACACAGGAGGACAGGGAGGGGAGGACTGTATATACACAGGGGCACAGGGAGGGAAGGACTGTATACACACAGGGGGACAGGGAGGAAGGACTGTATATACAGAGGGGACAGTGGGGGAAGGACTGTATATACACAGGGGGACAGGGAGGAAAGGACTGTATATACACAGGGGCACAGGGAGGGAAGGACTGTATATACACAGGGGCACAGGGAGGGAAGGACTGTATATACACAGGGGCACAGGGAGGGAAGGACTGTATATACACAGGGGGACAGGGAGGGGAGGACTGTATATACACAGGGGCACAGAGAGGGAAGGACTGTATATACACAGGGGCACAGGGAGGGAAGCACTGTATATACACAGGGGTACAGAGAGGGAAGGACTGTATATAGTTATATACACAGGGGCACAGGGAGGGAAGGACTGTATATACACAGGGGCACAGGGAGGAAAGGACTGTATATACACAGGGGCACAGGGAGGGAAGGACTGTATATACACAGGGGCACAGGGAGGGAAGGACTGTATATACACAGGGGCACAGGGAGGGAAGGACTGTATATACACAGGGGGACAGGGAGGGGAGGACTGTATATACACAGGGGCACAGAGAGGGAAGGACTGTATATACACAGGGGCACAGGGAGGGAAGCACTGTATATACACAGGGGTACAGAGAGGGAAGGACTGTATATAGTTATATACACAGGGGCACAGGGAGGGAAGGACTGTATATACACAGGGGCACAGGGAGGAAGGACTGTATATACAGAAGTGACAGGGAGGGAAGGACTGTAGTGTATATACACAGGGGGACAGGGAAGGAAGGACTATATATACACAGGGGGACAGGGAGGGGAGGACTGTATATACAGAAGTGACAGGGAGGGAAGGACTATATATACACAGGAGGACAGGGAGGGGAGGACTGTATATACACAGGGGAACAGGGAGGGAAGGACTGTATATACACAGGGGGACAGGGAGGGAGGACTGTATATACACAGGGGCACAGAGAGGGAAGGACTGTATATACACAGGGGCACAGGGAGGGAAGCACTGTATATACACAGGGGTACAGAGAGGGAAGGACTGTATATAGTTATATACACAGGGGCACAGGGAGGGAAGGACTGTATATACACAGGGGCACAGGGAGGAAGGACTGTATATACAGAAGTGACAGGGAGGGAAGGACTGTAGTGTATATACACAGGGGGACAGGGAAGGAAGGACTATATATACACAGGGGGACAGGGAGGGGAGGACTGTATATACAGAAGTGACAGGGAGGGAAGGACTATATATACACAGGAGGACAGGGAGGGGAGGACTGTATATACACAGGGGAACAGGGAGGGAAGGACTGTATATACACAGGGGGACAGGGAGGGAGGACTGTATATACACAGGGGGACAGGGAGGGAGGACTGTATATATACAGGGGAACAGGGAAGGTAGACAGTGCAGACATAGTGACAGGGAGGGAGGACAGTATGTGCACAGTAAAAGATAGGCCTGATATACATATATATGCACCTTTTTCCTCCTCCTGCTGTTGCTGCTCCCTGTCACTCTACCGTGACTCCGCTGTATTCTCCGGCTGTCCTCCTCGGGGTCCTGGCCGAAGTGTTTGCGCTGCTCTAGGCGGGTCTGGTTCTGGGACATGGAGATCGGCTACACATATGTCTGAGCCGTCCAGCCCCACCTCCTGCTTTTCCGCACAGGACGTGACCTCTGGTAGCTGAACAACCGACGCTCGGCTGTCTCTCCCCAGCTGGGTCCGGCACTAGCTGAAGGGGAGCAGTGTTCAAGCAGCAGGCATTGCACCCCATGTGGGCGCTGGGCACCGGTGGCAAGCGGTCACGCATAACAATGAGGAGAAGGAGCTAAAGACACAGTGACATGGCTCCTATCTCTGTGCCAAGCTCCACTGTTGCAAAATGCCAGGAGGGGCGGGGCTTAATCGCAGGACTCGGCAAGCGGCTCCGTTCACATAAAAGAAAAATTGTTAATCAGGAGGATGTAGCCGGGGACAGTGTGTGGGGGCCCCCTATATCTGGGGGCCCCGGGACAACCGCCCCTGTCGCCCTGCCTATAATCCGGCCCTGCATTAGTCATTTTTCCTCCTGACTTTCACCTAAAAAGATTTAGGTTTGACGTGACACGCAAAACGGCCACGTAAAGTTGTCCATGAGCAAAACAGTCTCTACTTAGGTAAACTCCAGCCACGTTAAGGTCCGTTTTCAATTTGAAGTGAAAGGTCCTGACTTTTCACCTGCTGGACTTTTCACCTCCTTCGCCTGTTTAGCAGCCGGAAAAGTATCGCGCTCGTCCCCGCTTATCCCCGTATTCAATTTGTAAGGACGGGAAAACGGGAAACTAGAGCAGGCGAAAAGTCCTGTCAATTTTCGGGAAATCATTCTAGCACCCTCCTAAAGATGTCCTGACATGGGGGATCACTATGGGTACCCCCGATTTGGCTTGCTGAAGGGAAGTCGGGTTTTTACATAGCCGCGGCAGGTGCATATATGCACCTGTGAAGAACAGATGAAGAATAGCATTTAGCAATTTTATTGGGGAAAAATAACTATGGACATCAAATTTGGGGTGCATGAAAATGGGTGCAAGCCCCTAAAATATTTTTTCAAAACTCTTCAAAAATGCACCTCCCGCTACCACCCGCAATGAAGAAAACACCTGCTGCATACTTGGGAAGCCCTCTGGAATCAATTTTGCTATTTTAGAAGTTTGTCCCCTATTTTTTTTTTCACCCCCAAAATTAAAGTTCATTTTTTGGGGTGTCCTGATTTTTTTTATTGACACACATTACTTTTAGGGGACATTACCAGGGATGTAGGCTATTTTTTTTTTTTAAGCCTGCACCCCAAAACTCCAATTCTGCACTTTTTTTCGCCAGGCATAACATGGAGAAAAGGTATCCTCGTTTTTTTAACAAAGACTTTTCACACCCGGGAAAAGTCTTTGAAATTGAATACGGGGATAATTGAAATAGGTGAAACTGACGTCATCGGCGATATATTATCGCCTTTGACTTTTCACCTCAAATTGAATATGGCCCTATGTGTCTGTCCCTGTGCTTTATTTATTGTCATGCCAAAGGAGACTCGTACCGGGAATTGGATTCATTTGAAATTAAAGAATTGTTTTTCACATAAAAGAAATAGGAACGGTACAAAAAAAGGAAAAGCTAAAATTTTGTATCAGTAAATCGGGCCTACTTCAATTTTTTCTGGATAAACCAGATAATACATACCAATCTCTACATGGTATGAAATAAAAACCATCATTGTGATATATAACAGTTTAGGCAGCGTAAGCCAAGAAAGTGCTCGGACGTCCGTTTTTCAATTGACTTGGTTCACTAAAATTGTCACTGCTCGGCTGCCTTTTGTCATACATTAATGCACAAGTTCTCAAACTCGGTTTTCAGAACCCCAAACAGTGCATGTTTTCCATGTCTCCTCACAGAATTACAGGTGAAATAATTATCTCCACCTGTGACTCTTTTAAAATGTGTCAGTGAATAATGAACACACCTGTGCACCTGCTGGGTGACCTGGAAAATGTGAACTGTGTAGGGTCCTGAGGACCGAGTTTGAGAACCACTGCATTAATGTTTAATGCACCTATACTAGGGAGCACAATCCCGGGATCGGGATCATCGGGATCCCGGGATTTGGGGCTAAAAATGGCCAGGTTTGAATCCCGGGTTTGGAAATCTCCAATCCCGGCATTGGCCATAATTGTTTTTTTGTAAAATGGCGGCAGCACTGAGCAGCTCCAGCAGAGTGGTGAGATGCTGCCCGGCTCATGCTTAACCCGGCTGGCACTGCACACAGTGCACTGCAAGCCCCTCCAGTAAGTAAATGTGTGGACTGGGCGGGGAGCTTTTTTTTTTTAAACCAGGCCAATCCTGGGTATTCCGGGAATCCCGGGATTGAGTTTTTTTCAATCTCGGGATTGAAAAGAAACCCTGGGATTGACCTCCCTAAACCTTACTTGACAAATGCTCTATAGAATAGTGAAAACTGGATCATAATTCGTCCAGTGGTTCTCGAGATTAGCCCGAACAGACTGACAGATTTTTTGAGGAGTGCCAGAATTTTATTTATTTATTTTTACATACAAAGACAGCATTATTCAAATTATTTTATTTATTTACTTGTATACATACATTTAATCTAAAAATGGGCACATGAATAGCACTGATTAATTAAATAATAATGAATGAATTTGTTTTGTGAGTCGAGACCTCTCCCTTCTTGGCTGCTGTACACTTTATATATGGAGACTCGAGAAGGTCTGTACTGAGACATCCTGAGTACACTATTTGTATATGGATGCTAGGGACTGACCTACAGCAGAATCCTTGGCAAGTGAGCATACCCAGTATAGCTACATTGTGCACAAATCTCCTATTAGGTATATGTAGACACATATTTATTTATTTATTTATTTTTTGTTTCAGAGTTTTCCTAAAACTAGAAAAGCCATATGAGAATGAAACGGAGTGAGACACAGAAGAGAAGGGTAAGAAAGAGGGGGGGTCTAATGAGGGAACAGTGAGAGAGACTGAAACAGCAAAGGGTGGGAGGGAATGGGTGATAGGAGGAGAGAGGGACAATAAGAATACTAGAGCAGAATAAAGGAATAGAACAGGGGACTGACTTAAACACTCACTATTTCTATGCTACCTCCACTATTTCTGTCTTTTCTGCTGTGTCTTTCAGCAAGCACCGTGATTTGTCTGATCTCTTTCTACAGCTGAGCACATCTGGAGCTACTGAGTTCTGTTTGTTTGAGCACAATTTTTGGCCGCATTTTCAGTTTAAAGCAAACACTCCACTGTCCCCTTGTTCAATGGGAAGGAACTAGGCTAATAATGCTCTTAAAAGAGTGATTGCGCTAAACGTCTCCGTAAACCCCTTATCTGCATGTAGTGTTTGGATTGCTTTCAATTTGCCACAGAAATATCCTTGTTTGTTCTGAGCTCAAAATATTTACCTGGGGACGGATGCTTTGCCGTGCTACGTGCAATGTTGATCAGAAAGATGTTCCTGTCTTCAGGTTAAAATATGTATCCTATGTTTTTAGGTCTGTAAACATCTCTGGGTGCTTTGCAAGGACGTATAGTAGACGATGGATTCTGTACTCTGAGTTTCATTTCTTCTGCTTCTCCAATGCTTGAAAATACTTCCTCCACTTGGAATTGCAGTTCCTGCAGCACCAATCTACTTGGGGACACGTTTAAGATTTCTCTAATGGTTTTGCTTATTGTGACAATCACAGTGGGAAATGTGGTGAGTCTCATCGTCTTTCTGAGGACCAAGCAACTCAGGACATCTCAGGGCTTCCTGAAGACCTCTTTAGCATTTGCAGATTTGGCAGTTGGACTACTGGTTGTGCCTTATTCTGTCTACATGGAGATTACCCATATTATACATGGGCTGGAAAAGGTTGAAGAAACGGTTTCCTCTAATTTCAGCTCCCACGTCCCCTGTTTTATTATGGGAATTATATTTGCTTGCTGCACCTTTGTCTCAATATCGACTATCTTCTTGCTGTCGGTTGAAAGGAGCATTGCTGTACTCAGACCTCTCCACAAGCGGATTGTAATTACTAGGAAAAGGATAGGGTGTCTTATTGTGTTCTCCTGGCTCTTCAGCTTTATGTTAGCTATGGTACCCATGCTTTTTAGTCGAAACATAACTCTGGAGTACAATTCATGTAGCAAGATGTGCACCTATGTATTCACTGCTATGGAGCCTCAGGACCCTGCCTGGAACATCATGCTCATCTTCCCAGTCTTTGACTTTTCCCTTCTGAGTGGCACATTTGCAATAAACTTTATCACCTTTGCAGCCATCAGACAGTCCTGCAAGGTCAGGAAGCAGTTGGAGGTAGATGTCCAAAGCAACTGCAGCAAGGTATCATTCTCAGACATTACAGCGGCCAAGACCATTGGTATCCTCACCTTTGCCTTCTCTGCTTCCTTCAGTCCCATTGCAGTATTTGTTGTAGGCAACGTTTTGGGTTATGTGTGGTGTGAGTTTTCTTTTTATGCATTCTGGATACTGACGTCCAATAGCTGCTGGAATGTTGTTATCTACAGTGTCAGGGACTTGAGATTCAGGCAAGGGGTCCGGGAGCTGTTCAGTAGACAAGTGCTAAAGTCCCCAAGCCAGCAGCAGCAGAGACCCCAGTGCCCTGTTAAAGAGGATTGCTCTTCTCCATGTGTTACTGTCATCAAAGAGATTTTCCGGCCAGAAACTGCCTGATTTCTATGCTCAAAATGGTTTGAAAACTGCAAGTATGGGAATCAAGATTTTAACAACAAAGAGCTCAGAGCCAATTATTCTAAAAAGCAGAACTATAGTCTAGAACTGAACACTATGGCATGTGAGTAACTGTGCAGGAACATGCAGAGGTCCTTGTCAAAAGTGCTGCTGTGAAATAACATACTGGTTCATTTGTATTTTTCCAGTCAATTATTCACTGTAGACAATGTTGTGTAAAGAAAATGTATTATCTCAACACGGACACTATACCACTGCCATTGGTCGTCAGCCTGTAGAACTAGAAGTAAAATGCCTAGGGATCTGTACCATTTCATAGATCCCATTAGGACCGGCATGGCAGTAAAATGATGCCCTGTGCAGAATACTAGGAAAGGATGTCAGGAAGCCAGGCTGTGTTATGACACTTCTGACAGATAACCCTAACTTTGCTGGTGGTTTTATGCTGGTGGAAAATTTGGATGAAAAAGCACACTTGTTGTCTGTGTATGTTGCTGCATGTAACTGTTTAATAATATGGATGGTTTTAATAATGTTAGCATATGGAAGGTAGATATATATTTGAAATAAAACAAATGAAAGCATTTAACATTGTACTTGACAAAATGTTCACCCCTTTATTTGTTATTCCTTCTATTCAGTTAATATAAAATGTATTGTTCCATAGCCCTTTCTGTATTACTGCTTCATTTATTCTATATAACCAACTCCTTAGCTGAAAATGGTTGATTTTTTAGCATTTCTAATATTAGGATTTGCACCTTAATAAGCTTTCATAAGCAAGGCTACAGGCTTAACTTTGTTAATTGGTTAATATTTCATTTTATAAAACTTTCTATTGCTTAATTTATATTGTACCTATAGCTTATTTTATATCTTCTCTGTGCCACATCACAGTCATATTAACTCCAATGCAACCCTATATCCATTTCACAGGAAGAACTAACATTAGCCCGTAACCCCAGTATACCTTGTTTCCCTAAACCACCGTTACATTAATACTAGCGTCCCCCTAAGGTTTTAGCTCAACTAGCAATAACCCTAATAATCATCACACATGTCCCTACATTGTTTCCAATGCTTCCCATTGAGGAAAACCAACCTCCACATTACAGTAATGAACCTACACTAATCCTAATTGTCCAAATTGATTATACATTAACTCAGAGAGTCACAAATAATGCAAGATATTAATACGAATGGCCTTAAACTCAGCAGTCCAAACCTAAAATGTAGCCCTCCATTACATGTATTCAAAGTACTGCCCAGTGTGCTTCTTTCCATGCTATGTGAATTGTCATGTCACTGTGTTATGTGATATCTAAATGTTGACACACTCATTCTTGCAATGTGACAGAGAACATAATCATATCTATATAATCACCATCAGACACAAATAGAGAGCCTGGTGCTCACATACTAACACTCATACTGCAATATAGTGCATCATGCATTCAGGGCCTAATGCCGATATTTACGTAGATCAAGCGATTGTTAGCCATTGCGCATGCGCGAATGCTGCACTACACATGTGCAGAGCTTGTATTGCCATTACGCGCACACAGAGGAATCATTTGCAAAGTAAGTGACAGGTAGTCACCATTTGGGGGAAGTAACGGTGGGTGGTTAGAAAAACAGAGACATGTCTGACCGTTTAAATACCGTTTCATGTTTCATTTTTTACATTCAAATGCGGCTGTGACACTGTAACGTAGCATTTCACATGCAGATACAGCCGCAGTCGCACACTGAATATAGGCATGCCGCATATCATTTTAATCAGCAGAAGCTGTGTGTGCATCCTATTCGCATCGCTGTGCAAATAAGACACATTTGAAGATAAAAAGTCACACATAAAGACACTCTGTGCTACCGAGACACGCCACTGCATGGTGCGACTAGAACGGCTGTTTAACGCACAAGGAAGTAAGATGCATGTGCACACATCTGTATTCCTTGTAAGCGATGAAAGCAAAGCATTGTACTCTGTAACCCTATGACTTACTATGGACTGCGTGTCTTCTGCGGCGGAGGTAGTCAGTATCCTGGCGCGTGGGATGCTGACAGACAAAATACTGGCGCCAGAATCCCGACAGCGTCGGGATCCTGGCTCCAGTATCTCAACCGTTGGCATCCCGAAGATAAGTATCTGGGGTTAGGGGGAGGGTTAGGTTTAGGTGTTAGGGTTAGGCAGTAGGGGGAGGGTTAGGTTTGGGGTGCGGGGAGGGGGAGGTTAATTTTAGGCACTAGGGGGTTAGGTTAGGTTCGGGCACCAGGGAGGGAGGGTTAGGGGTAAGGGTTAGCGTTAGGGTACTTAACTGATTGTGTCGGTATCCTGACCGGCGGCATCCCAACTGCCGGGATCCCATACCCAACCCCTTCTGAGGCTTAAGGGACTGAGGGGGTCATTCAGACCTGCTCGTGAGCAAAGGACGCTCGCAAGTGTGTCGATGTTGTGCGAATGTGCATGCGCACAACGGAGGGAGCTCCGTTGTGCGCATGCGCGAGACCCGGCGAGCGACGAGGAATACGTCGCTCGGGGTCTCGCATCAAAGGGGGCGTGCTGTCGATGGTGAGTGACAGCACGCCCCCTTTGGTGGGCGTGCTGGGGGCGTGGCTGCCAGACGGAGGCGTTCCCATGGGAACGCCTTCCGTCTGAAGCCGGCCCCACTGACATCAGTAATGATGTCAGTGGGAGTGATTTTGGCTCTGATAGAGCCAAAATCACTCCTGGGCTTGCGGCAGCGAGACCCTACCACAGGGTCTCGTCGCAAGCCCGATGGTCGCGATGGTCTTGACCATCGCGACCATCTTTTTGGCCGCTCGCATATGCTGTGGGTGGTCACCCACAGCTATGCGAGCGGCCAGGAGGCCGCTCCATTTTCAGGGAGGAGGGCACTGATTCAGAGCGAGCGCTCTGGTCAGAGCGTTCGACTCTGAATCAGGCCCTGATTCTGTAAGGATCGTAATTGCAAAGCTGCGCTCAGGCTATAGATATATGATGTATGCACTTAGGCAGCTTTGCAATTGCGATCCCTTGCAGATATGGTAATGCAGCAGGAGGCATCACACCCCCTGTGCATTACTTAACTGAGCTGCGTTGTTCAATGCAGCATCGGTTAATCTGCGTACCATCGGCCGGCTGCGGTGAATCATAGGGTCCCGCAGGCGGCCGTCGCAGTTTAGAGGAAGAGGCCAGGAAATCTCCGTCACCCGACGGAGATCCTGGCCTCTTCCCTTCCCCCCCAACGGCGGCGACACTTGGGTAACGGAGGCTGTCACCGCCCTATGCCCACCCCCAAACTGCAGCAGACTGTCAATCACTGACAGTCTGTTGCCAGTTTGCAAGCGAACTCGCAGATCCGTTCTGCACATGCGCAGAACGGGTCTGGTGCACTGCTGAATCAAGCCCTATGTATAAATTTAGTGTGATTTAGCAGAATAGGTTTTCACAATAGAAATTGCCTGCAGTTTAATCATCCAGTCAGTGCCTAATTAAAGTCTGGTGGAATATAAGTATGGAAATCTATGTTCAAGCATACTGCAGTATAAGAAGTAGATGCTTGAAGTGGAGGGACGCTAATTGCTTACGTGTTACCCAGGGCCTGGTAACTCAACCTGCCACTAAATGCATATAAATCTTCTGTAATATGACATCTAGGGTCTGATTCAGTAGCATACGCAAATGCAACTACGTCCGCAGATCGAGCGATTGTTAGCCATTGCACATGCGTATAAGCCACACTGCGCATGTGCTGCGATCGCACTGCAATTATGGACACACAGAGGAATCCATTGCAGAGTGAGTGACAGGCTGTGAGCATTTGGAGGGGGGGTTGATGGGGTAGTGGTAGGAAAATCGCAGACATGCCTCCATTTAAACGCCGTTTCCTGGGCGTGCACAAATGAGCCACTGTGATTGCATACGCAGCTTGAGAGCCCATTGCATGCGCAGAGACTTGCAGTGTCTGTGGCTCGTCAGACCTTGTGTAAATGCTGCGTGAGTGGTCGATGTGCGTCAATGGTACCGATGTTTACACAGAAGAGCAACAGTGGACGGATGTGAGAAAGCAGCGGTGGGCGTGTTTATGTCTGCGGTGCTTTGGCAAGCATTAGCATATTTTCGCTGCTGCATTCCATGCGAATTCTCAGCTGTGAACGCAATAGCAATCCTCACTGAATCAGGCCCCTAATTTATGCATATTCCATACAACATTATTTACTATGCTACCTATAACCCAATGGTGCGGCGGCCATTTTTTAAACGTTTTGCGCATGTGCAGTAGGGAAATCGCCAGGAAAATGGCTGTCACAGCATTTCCCCGGTGATCTGCACATGTACAGTAGATTCTGGCACAGCGATCGAGTCTACTGCTGCGCTCAGGGCCTGATTCAGGGGCTGCGCTCGCTCTGAATCAGGGCGTCCCTTTTTTTTTTAAAGAAGGTCTCCTGGCCGCTCGCATAGCTGTGGGTGACCACCCACAGCTTATGCGAGCGTCCAGGTGATGGTCGCGATGGTCGACCATCGCGACCATCGGGCTTGTGGCGAGACTCTTGTGGTAGGGTGGCCGCAAGCCCCAGTGGCCTTCTTGCTCTAATAGAGCAGGAAGTCCACCTACTGACATCATGAGTGATGTCAGTAGGGCTGCCCACAAATGGCAGGCGTTCCTCCGGGAACGCCTCCGTTTGTGTAGCCCCGCCTACAAAAAAGGGGCGAGCTGTCGATCAACATCGACAGCCGCCCCTTTTGTAGTTAGTCCGGAGCGAGAGAATTTCTCTCTCGCTCATGGGGCTCGCACATGCGCACGCCGGAGCCGGCATGCGCAGTGGGGGACCATCGAACCGCTTGCAAGCGCCGTGTGCTCACGAGCGGGTCTGAATCAGGCCCTCAGTTCACTGCTGGCCACCGGGTAGAGAGGAGACTGCACACGGGCCCCCTCCTCTCTTAATATGTCTCAATACGTCCCTGCTATAACCTATCGATGATTCGATATAGTGCATAATTCTACATCCCAGGGCCAGCCCCAGGACTACTAGCACCCTGTGCAAGAAATTTTGAATTCCCAAGATCCTCCGAGTAACATAGGCTACAGACACACAAACAACAACCCTTTTTCCTCATTAGGAAGCCATTACAGATACAATGGGAGGTCAGGGGGTGCACCGGACCACCCATTAGCCAGACTGCCATAAATTTAATGTAATTACCGTCCGCGGACGACATCTAGATGCCCCTCACCAAACGTACCTCCCAATATCTGCCCCCCTGCTGCATCTAATCCGACGCCACACGCGCGCCTAGTTTCTGCGTCCATTCATATGAAGAACTGAAGCGCAGAGGAGAGGACTGGGAGCTAGCGGCACTGCAGGAGACGCTGAGAAACAAGCATCGGCAGCAGGAGCAGGGAGGAAGTAAATGTGCGCTGCGCTGGGCTGGTGGCTGTGGAGACAGAGAATAAGAGAACAGGGGGGGCTGGCTGACACACGGGGGGGCTGGCAGATTGTCAAATGAGGAAGATGTCTGGCTGATTAACACACAGGGGAGTGGCTGATTGCCCAAGATAATGACCAGTGTAACTATTTCTATATCTTATCTTAGCCAAACACAGACATTGCCGCTAATTTTGCATTAGTATGGACTTACCACAATACAGGCTAATGTTAGGGTACCATTTATGTTCTGTGGTACTTGTTCCACACTGATTTTGCATTAAACATTCCCTTCACTAAATCCTATTACAACCCCATTTTAGTGGACAAAATATATTAATTTTAACACAAAATCCTCCATCCATCTAATAGTCACCCTAATAATCTGGCATTTATCTTTGTATCCCCACTATGCTGACTGGCTCCCCTTTCATTTGTGCCATTACCCTCACAGGAATAACGTGGAATCTTGGTGCTTGACAAGAGGAATCTCTGCCAGGTGCCATAATTGTGTTCCAGTGCAGGATAAGGGGCCTGAATCACTACCGTACGCAACTGCGAATACACACGCAATCGGCTGCTTATTTTGCACTGCACATGTGTACGCTCTCACTGTGGTCTGCACTACACTTGTGGGGCCCAGGGGACACTAGCAGTGGGTGCAGCGGCGGCTTTTGGCCTCTGCACCACAGCGGGCCCCAGTGCAAGTCACCGGCTGCACCGCCGCTAGTTCCGCCACTGTCACATAGCGTGCGTGGAAGTTACCAATTTCTGAGTAAGGTCAGGGCTTGTGCAAGTGTGCGTGAGACTACGATTGTCCTCTATTGTGCCGATGGTTTCACAGTCTTGCTAATCAGTACTGTATGTGTGCTGAGTAAAGTTGGCGTTTAACATATTAACATACTATCGCAGTTAAACTGTGTGCGTACTTGGAATTGCATACGCAGTTGCGTACGGTAGTGAATTAGGACCAAGTCAGCACAATGACACTGCAGTCCAAAGACAGATGCTGGTACAGGGGTGGCAGCAGTAGAGTAAAGGAACACACTCAGGGCCTGATTCATTACGGATCGCAACTGCGAATGCAATAGCAATTACGCACACAGTTTAACTGCGATAGTATGCTAATCCATTGCGATTGCAATGCCAGGCGCAGCACTACATAAGGACGCCTACCTTACCTTACACATACGTAATGTTTAGGAAGACTGCAAAAACATCTGTACAATCAAGTACAATCGCAGCCTCACACACAGTTGCACAAGGGCAGACCTTACTCAGAAATTTCTAACTTCATCGCTATGAGACCTCAGGCTGCGTAAGCCATCGCAGTGACTAATTTATGAACGCCACTGCAACAACATTGAAACGCACTGGCACGCCTGTGTTTCGCCGACCACCCCCCCAGTCACCACCCACAAACGGCACTTCCTATCAATCACTTGCAATGGGTCTGTGTAGTCACCGATCGCAGTCCCTATCGCAGTGGCTAGTTTGCACACTGCAATGTATACGCATGCGCAGTACGCAACAATCGGACGATTGCATGGATATTAGCAACTGAATCAAGCCTTCAGTGCAGTATAGAAATCAAGGAGGAAGAGTGGGGACATATTCCAAGAGCAAGTCATGATATAAATATGACTGATCTTCTGTAAGATAACATTTGGACAGTAGATGTAGTTGTCATAGCAGGGGGTAAATTTACTAAAGGTCGATTTGGTATTTTGAGTGATTTGAGGTGCGATTTACATTCGATTTGGCTTCGATTTGGGTATTGAGTATTTACTAAGGCCAAATCGCATGTAAAATCGGACTTCAAATCGAATTTGGACTCAAATCGCCCTCAAATCGACCATCGGAAAAATATTGGTACTTTTACATAGCCCAACACACAAAGGACCTCATTCAGAGGTGGTCGCTAGGGCACGGTCGATCGCAACAAGCTATATTTTTGTCATGTGCGCATGCGTGTAGTCGGCATTGCGCGTGCGCAAGCCAGTTCTTGCGAGCTAAATGGAGTCTGTCGTCAGTCACTACTTGGTAGTAGCACTGATTGACAGTTCCGTTTGTGGGTGGTAACAGGGGAAGGTGCATGTGAACGGTGGCATGGCGCAGCGAACGCAGGCGTGTCTGTCGTAAAAAGAGAGATTTCTGAGCGGGTCATCGCTCACGTCATACCGCAGCCTTTAAGATGCTACTTCTCGTAGTGCTTGAGTGAGCCCAGGGTCTACCTCAAGCACAGCGACTGCAGGCGATGGTTTCTGCCTCTGCCGATGTCTGGAGTCAATTAACAAAGTAACAGGTGTTTGTCATTGCAATGTATTAGCAAAGTGGTTGCGTTAATTGGCTTTTTTTTCTTTTTAAAAGGACATTACATTTGGTTGGTCTCGGTATGTGATATTTATATTACATTTGTTTGCAAAACCATTTAAAATACATTTAATAATCATAATTCCCTTTTTTTGGTTCAAATGCTAAATACATGTTTTTGTAGATGGTTTTTTTTATATTTTTTTAGGGTTGTGGTACTGTACATCCCAGCATGCTTTGTTTTTGTTTTTTGTTTTTTTAAATAATAAAGCCCATAGCCAGATTTCTTAAACCAAACATCAAAAAACACATGCTGAATTTACATTAGAAGAATATACAAAAAAAAACCAAAGCAATTGCACGCTGCTTGCATCCGCATCGAAATAGGCAAAAGAACCATCGAAAGTGCAGATGTGGAAACTTGACTCTGCCAAAACTCCACGATGTTCACATAGCTTGGCGCCAGCGACCGACAAATTTCTGCGACTGTAGTCCTCGCTCACCCCTTTACGAGACTCAGGAGGTGTGTTTTCATTGTGATGGTAGTTTCCTCGCCAACGATGTGAGCTGCGATTTTGCGCATGATTTGCATTTTCTCGCTCTTTTATGATACGATCGATCGCGCCCTAGCGACTGCCTCTGAATGAGGGCCAAAACCCTTATGTTTTATCATTCGATTTGAAATCGACCTCAAAATCGGACTTCAAATCACTCTTCAAATTCCCAATACAATAGACCTGCTTCATGCTTTCGATTTGAGCATAAGCAGGTCGGATTGACACAGATACATGCAGACATCAGTGAGATGCCTGCATGTATCTGGCTGTAAAAAGCAAAGAAAGAGTTAAATTTAGAAAAAATTTATGTGAGGTCCCCCACCCAAATCATAACCAGCCCCGGACTGCTGAAACCCAGTTCTGGTTGACTAAGTACAGGGAAAAAATTACGTAGGATCTCTCTGTATTTAGTACAACCAGCACTGGGCTATGAGAAGCAGGGCTGGTCCTGGATTTACAGGGAAAAAATTGCGTAGGGTTCCCTTGTAAGATCCAGAACCAGTCCTGGACCCTTTCTAACGGGGGACTAATGCCACAGCCAGGGGAGCCCTATCACCGTGCCCCCCCAGCCCCAGCATCAGCCCTGACTGTTAGTCAGCCCAGCCCAGGGATCCCTGGGGAGTTGGAGACCCCTTCAAAAAAAGGGATCTCCCTCTCCAGGGCACCCCTAGGCTGATAGCCCGGGGCTATCCCCGCCACCCCTGGGCAGTGGGTGGCGGGTTGATTGATCCCAACACTCAGACCCATCTCCATGTGTGCCTCCCCAGCCATTGACCTCACCACAAGTCAATGGCGACAGGTGCAACACTATGAGGAGCACATCAAGCAGATACCTTTGATAATGACAGGAGTTGAGTGTTCAGGACTAGCAAACAGCAACAGGACTGGCAAAGGCTTTGCACAAACAGTCTTTACTTGTAGTAGACCAGTTCAGGCCCTTTAAAACACATCAGCCCAGTTTTGTGAGGAATGGGTAGAGCTTAAGGATTTAACCTGTTTGTCACACCTCGATCCTGCCCTATGCTTTCCGCTTTAAATATTGGCTCTGGTTGGCAGACCAGCACTGTGACAAAAAGTCTGAAATACCTCTCCTACTTGTTTATGTTTAACCCTCCCATAAAAAATATAATTTTGGAAGCTGAAAAAAGTGGTATCTTGTGATTGTACAGTAAATTGGAAACTACATAAGGTCAGGAGGGAAGCCAGTACTCATGAACCCCCTTTATCTTTGAGTTTGAATGGTCTTTACTCTGGATGGAAGAGATCAGGGGATCAGATGAGGGGGTCTGGCTGATTGACACAAGGGGGGATCTAGCCGCTTGACAAACGGGGAGGAGGTCCGGATGATTGACAGACGGGGGGTCTGACTCAGTGACACATGGGGGGTCTGCCTGATTGACACACGGGGGAATCTGGCTGATTGACACACGGCGGAGTCTGGCTTATTGACTCTTGGGGGGTCTGGCTGATTGACACACGGGGGGGTCTGGCTGATTGACACGGGGGGTCTGGCTGATTGACACGGGAAGGCTGGCTGATTGACAAATGGGAGAGTCTGGCTGAATGACACAAGGGTTGTCTGGCTGATTGACAAATGGGGGAGTCTGGCTGATTGACACACGAGGGGGCTGGATGATTGATTGACACATGGAGAGGCTGATTAACACAGTGTGAGGGGAAGGCTGAGTGACACGGGAAGAAGTGAAGCTAAAAGACACGGGCAGGAAGCTGGTAGGCAGGTGGCTAGAGTGACGGGGCAGGAGGCAGGAAGCTGGAGAGATGAGGCAGGCGGCTGTAAAGAAAGGAGGTTGGAGAGACACAAGGAGCTGGAGGGGATACACGGGGCACGAGTCTGTTGAAACTCTGTTATATTATGATGATATTGGTTATATTTCTACACAAACAGGCATCTTCTGGATCATGTGACCTCCTACATGAATAGTGAATACCAACTAAAGAGACACCATCTGCCGAGGGAGGATCCGTTTCTTCAGAGGTTCTACATTGCAGAGAAACTACCATATAGGTAAGGTGTATTTGGAATGGAGTGCAGAGGAATGCTCCCACAGTGATGAGAAATGGGTGGAGTGTCATGATGACACTCCCCCATATTGAGTGACCATGCCCCTGTACCTTTGACAAATTTTTGCCACTTGCACCACTAAAGGTAACATAAGTTCTGGCAGGTGGTTGGACCTGGAACCACCCATTACTAAATGTCTAGTTTCGCCTATGCCGACAGCATTTCCAGTTTGGTGTGATGCAACTTTTAGCAACCAGACAAAATACACATCTGTATCCCTTCTTTCAAATACAACAATATACACAACAGGTGCATGTTTGCCGAAAAAGGGTGGCAATATTAGCGCAAAAGCAAAATCAGCAGGCTTTGGGAAGTATCAGCAAATATCAGGACTGGGAGCTGAACATCAAAGTATTGGAGCACGGGATGACTGTCAGCATGTCCACCATATGAGATATAGCTGCATCATGTTGCTCATTCCAATACCACTCTGAATCAGCATGGAAAGCTGCCAAAGTACGGCAGTCACCTCACTATAGTGTGGCAGGAATTTGGGCAGGTAGAGGGTAATTGTAGGAAGCGTTGCATTCCTAGAGATGAACATGGAATGCAACGGTGTGATTTTGGAGGGGTCAAGTTTTACGTCTTGATTAGTGAGCAGGTTGCCCGCTGCCCGCATACGGGACTTCTGAAACTCAAAAGTTTAGTTTGTCTGGAGTCAATGGCATCTTCATAGAATGTATTCTCTGTAGGACAAACTGAAGGCATTCAACGTGCTCATGTATATTGCAGCCGCAGATGAGCAAAGAGATGCTACATGCAGCGCTGAAATACTTTACTGCCCATGCTGATACTGTATGGCATTCTTAAGAAAACATATGGACCCAGAGGTGTCTTGAAAGTGGTCAACATGGATGACTCTTTGTGCAGAGGAATTTGCTAGAACCTGCATTTGGCAACCAGTGTGGTGAAGACCTTGACATCTGGCATATTGGCAATCACTTGCTCTACAGTTCTGACTGAGTGATATGGTCTCATCATGAGCCTTGTGGAGGTTAATTTAATTGTCACGCTCCGGACTATTATAACCACTTTCTTACCGCTCTGGTGCCTGTCCTGGATAGCACAGAGGTCTGCTCACGCTGCACATTGCTCCCTGCTGGTGCTGAGGTCTGTCTGTGCTGCTCCTGCCCCGTCCGCTCAGTGTCCTGTTACTGAGCATGGAGATGGCTCTCCGCAGCCTCTTGCTCACAGCGTGTCTTTCCAGCATGATGGCCCACAGGCTGCATGCCAGAGTTCCCTCCTAAACAACAGTATGGGTGCAGTCATGTTGGACCTGACACTCTTCCTCCACTCAGAGCGCTGCTCCCAGACCAGCTGATCACACCATCCAATCCCTGAGGGGAATCCTCCCCTATAAATTCCATTTCCAAACTGGCCTCTGTTGCCAGTAAAATGTCGCTTCTAGCTGAAGTTACAGCTCAGTGCTGAGCTACCAGGTACTCTGTATCTGAACAGTCCCAGGGCCTGATTCAGCAAGGATCGCTATTCTGCTAATATGCACACTACGCAGTTGCTAATATCAGCGGTGAAATGCAAATATTTGCAATCGCATTGCAAATATAAACCTAACATAAGGACGCCCGCTTTCCCTTACTCACATCCGTATACTTGGGCAACATAGCAAATTAAGTGGAAACATCAAGTAACATCGGACCCATACGCATAGTTAAGGCAGGTCAGACCTCATTCAGGAAATGCTAACTTCCGCTCACGCTATGAGACAACAGGAGGCATCTAGTATCGAAGTGGCTAATTTATGCACTTCCATACAACGGCGTTGAAACGCACTGACACACCTGCGTTCACCCCCCTCCCCCCACCCCGTCACCACCCACAAACAGCACTTCCTGTCAATTACTCTTCTCTGGGCCTGCTTAGCCTCTGCAAACGCAGTTCCCATTGTAATTGCTAGTTCGCGGAGGCACACTGCGATACATACGCATGTGCAATGCAAATTAATTGACCGATTGCGTGCAGATTAGCAACTGCGTTCCTTGCTGAATCAGTTCCCCAGTTCATTATATCCAGTTCCTATACCTGGTAACCAAGTCTCCTATACCATCTTGAGACTTGTTCTAACAGCCACCATCTGTTCCAGCGGATACCTTCAACCATCGGTCTCATCCAATGCTTCCTACATTGGACTCATATTAATTAATTTCTTCAATTCATCAACATTGGTCCCAACCGTTCAAGGTCATCAATTCATCAACATCGGACTCATATCAATTAAGTTGCTGAATTCACCAACATCGGTCCCAACCGATCAAGTTCATCGAACAACATTGGACTCTTATCAATTAAAACAAGTGCTTCAATTCTTCAACATCGATCTCAAACCGATCAAGTTCTTCAAATCATCAACATCGGTCTCAAACCGATCCAGCTCTCAATCCAACATCATCGGTCCCAATCCGATTCTCTTCATTCATTCAGTATTATCATATCCAGTTCTCAATACAACCTGCTGTTTAATAAAAACATTCCATTCTTGTTCTCGCCTTCAGACAAATCATCCTCTGCAGCTCCTCTACCTCCTCACAGCAATACATGAGGAAGTCCTGGCTCAAGCCACCCAGGTTTATTCACACCTCCCAAGTCTCCTCTTCAGCCTCACATGTCTGTTATAGGCAAAACCAGCCCTCAGGTGTGAGACTGATCAATGCACATACAAGCACATACAAACAGATATGTCCTTTATGCGGCCATCAAAGCTGACACCCTTTGCTAGCTTTTTCTACCGCTCCTATGCCTCCTAACAGTGTCATGCATTTCAGGTCTGCTTTGTCTTTTTCCTTTGTGGCCAAGGCAATGTCTCTAGGATCACAAACTGCTCCTTGGTTTACCTGACAGTGTGAAACATTGACAGATTAAACTAAGAGCTGATGTACATGTCTTGCAACAGGATATTCCTGAATTATAGCTGTTTGGGGATTTATTAGAGTGCACACATTTGGTAAGATCCCAGTCACATACCAGAGGCAAAATGTAATACGGTGCGAGTTTAGAAAATGTGAGAGTTTAGCAGTAAACATCAAAATGGGAAAACATCTGGATGAGAGTTTAAATATTGAGTTTTCGAGTCTTAAAAACATTGTGAGTTTGCATGTTCTCGGATGCAATTACATTGGCCGAGTGTGAGAGCTTACTGCTAAACTTTCACATTTTCTAAATGTGAAAGTTTATATGTTCGGAGCGGTTCAGATTCCACAGAATCCGAACGGCTCATCTCTAGTTTGAACCTGATCTGTTTCTGTGTTTTGTCTACATCTACAGCACTGCGCATAATGGTTACATTTACCACAAGCTTTGCAGCATCTTTTACATACAGGACATTTAAGAATGGTATGGTGGTGGCCAAAATTTTGGCAGTACATCAGTTGATGGGTATTGCACAATGCATAAATTGGCTTCTCTTTTAAATTCCTAAACTTCTCTTAGGTCGCTCATGTAACATATATATATGTTTATGGCATTTTCTAATGTCAGTTCCTTTCCTCAAATAGGAACTATCTATGAGTGGGCTGGGTTCCCCAGGCCGATACAGTTTTAGTGATCCATGGCTGCCTGGTTGCAAGAGGCAGCCACAGGATGTTCCTGCTCCCCGGCTGCTATGTGATATAACATGTCTCTCAAGACTGCAAACAGTGTAAACCCCGCCCTTTACAAGCACCTGTGCTATGTCATTAAGCTGATATGAGCAACCACCATATTTTTTGTTTGCTGTTCTGAGAGGCATGAAGGGAGCCAGCATTGGGAGGATGTGCTGGTCCTTATAGTGCATGTGGAGGTTTTTGGGGTACATCCAAGGTGAGTCAGCTCTCAGCTTATACATGTATGTTATTATGCAGTACACTAATTTGTAATTATATGACCCAGAGTGGGTGCTACTATTTCTCATTTCATTAACACTTATTGATTTATCTTTACACATCTATTCTTTACACTTCACTATCACCTTTTTTCCCCTTTTCGTGTGATGCCCTGGGGATGGTCCTTGGCTGGAATTTTTTGGGGTACCTTGCTTCTCAGACGTGAACCCCTTAATGTTAGAGACGCCAGTATAAAGGAGCCTTGACGATGGCCTGGCGCTTATTCATATATTTTCAAATTTATGTAACTAATACCTCTGAATCTCTATTATCATGTAGGATAAAATTATTTTGTGTTGACATTTCTGCAGTGTGCTGGAGGGAATCTTTTTTTCTATGGTTCAGTGTAAACACCGCCCTTTACAAGCACCTGTGCTATGTCATTAAGCTGATGTGAGCAACCACCATACTTTTTGTTTGCAGTCTTGAGAGGCATGAAGGAAGCCAGCATTGGGAGGATGTGCTGGTCCTTATAGTGCCATGTGGAGGTTTTTGGGGTACATCCAAGGTGAGTCAGCTCTCAGCTTATACATGTGCTGTTATTATTCAGTACACTAATTTGTAATTATATGATCCAGAGTGGGTGCTACTATTATGTAGCAATAATTATTTTGGGGTGAGCATTTGGGAGTGGGGCTCCCGGAGTTGTTCTGGCTGAACCTTTTTTAGGGCATCACCACTTAATTTACATAGATATTTTTTTATCACTTTTCTAATTGTTTGTTTATTTTTCATGTCATTTTAATTCTTTCTCATTTCATTAACACTTATTGATTTATCTTTACACATCTATTCTTATACTTCACTATCACCTTTTTTCCCCTTTTCGTGTGATGCCCTGAGGATGGTCCTTGGCTGGAATTTTTTGGGGTACTTTGCTTCTCGGATGTGATTTCCTTAATGTTAGGGACGCCATGTAGGATTTAAGTATTTTTAGTTGACATTTCTGCAGTGTGCTGGAAGGAATCTTCTTTTTTTCTGTGATATAACATGTGTAACCTACTGGCAGCCATCCAGGTAGAGATGTAGCTCAGCAGCAGGGGCTAACAGAAAATGACTGCCCCCATAGCAGACTACAAAGAGATGGCCGCTGTCAACCAGTGGGGATCCAGGTTTCATTTCCCAGGAACCGAAGGGGCTGGAGAGTGAAAAAGAAGGTGGAGCTTATCGGGGACCTACGTTCCAATCCACCTTGTCCCTTTTGTGGGGATCCAGTTAAGATGCCAGCGGACGGGATGCCGAATACTGATGCTGGAATCCCGACACCCGTGAGAATGCAGACGCCGCTATCTTGAAGAGATCAAGATAACAACGTCAGAAAACCGACCGCCGGCATCCTGAAGGTAAGTATGCGGGTTAGCGTTAGGGTTAGCCTGGGGTTTGGGGGTGGGTTAGGTTTAGGGACCTCCCGAGGTGGGTTAGGGTTAGGCACCGAAAGGGAAGAGGCTAGGGTTAGGCACCACCCAGGGAGGGTTAGGTTTTAGGGTGCGGGAGTGGGGGATTAGGTTTAAGCACCACCGGGGGGGAGGGATAGGGGAGAGAGGGGTAGGGTTAGTCTACTTACCGGCCCCTGTCTATATTTTGCACATCTGGATGCTACTGTCGGTTTTCTGACTTCCGGCCATTCATACCGATTCCCCTTTTGTGTCTATGTGTGCCCACCCCGCTCTGTGAGTAGTGGGGAATGTTGCTGCTGTGTCTATGGGGCCTATTCATCATCACTTATTTTTCACAAAAGCATGTGAATATTAAAATTTTTACATATTTTTGTGAAAAGTAAGTGTCAGGGCAATTCACTAAGTTCTGAAAAGCATTTTTTTTTGGAACTTGATGATGTTACTGAACGCCATTCTGAGATGGTGTTCAGCCCCCGATAACCATCACAGGCTGCTGTTTACAGGGCAGCCTGTGAAGAAATAACCTGTCAGCCACAGCAGAGGGATCTATTCAGATTCTTCCCTGCTGTATCTGCACTGCTGAGCATGTGGCCAAACTCACTGGCCGAAGACACCGACGGAAAAGTTGAGAGGGGGTGCGATGGGGGAGGGGGGTTTTATATACTTGATGGGGGGGTACGGACACCCGCGGGGAGGGGCATCGAACACCCATGGGGGGCATCGGACACTCGGGTGGGAGGGAGGGGAGCCAGATCGGACACCAGAGGCCCCGGGGGGGGAGGAGGAGGTGAGATAGTGGAAGAATAGAGGGGGTGAGAGCCATGCAGCAGTGAGGAAATACTTGTGGATACCTCTGCTGCATGGGGAAACATATCACTGTTCCGAAAGCGGACTCCGCTAAAAGAGCAGCTTTTCGGAAGTGATACTTTTGTTAGTGAGAGATAAGAGATATGGTATAGAATGGTCCTATAAGCTGGCACAGTCATCCTTGCACAGTCCCATGTAGCTATAAGGTGCATGCTCTGGCTGTGTGGGTGGAATGTGGGGACTGTATTGAGGGCATTATTATGGCTCTGTATGATGGGAATTTGAGAAGTTACAGTCAGCACTATGAGGCTGCGTGATGTGAATGAGGAGACTGTGTGAGGGGAATGAGGATGCTGTGTGATGGGTATGAGGAGGCTACATGATGGGAATGAGGAGGATACATGATGGGAATGAGGAGGCTGCGTAATGGGAATGAGGAGGCTACATGATGGGAATGAGGAGGCTGGGTTATGGAAATGAGGAGGCTGGGTAATGGGAATGATGAGGCTGGGGCACGCAAATGAGTTTGTGTGATGGTAGGCTGTGTGATGGGAAGTAGGAGACTTGGTGATGGGAAGTGGGAGGCTGGGTGACGGGAAGTAGGAGGCTGGGTGAAATGAAGTAGGAGGCTGGGTGAAGTGAAGTAGGAGGCTGGGTGACAGGAAGTAGGAGGCTGGGTGACGGGAAGTAGGAGGCTGGGTGACGAGAAGTAGGAGGCTAGGTGACGGGAAGTAGGAGGCTGGGTGACGAGAAGTAGGAGGCTGGGTGACGGGAAGTAGGAGGCTGGGTGACGGGAAGTAGGAGGCTGGGTGACGAGATGTAGGAGGCTGGGTGACGGGAAGTAGGAGGCTGGGTGACGGGAAGTAGGAGGCTTGGTGACGAGAAGTAGGAGGCTGGGTGACGAGAAGTAGGAGGCTGGGTGACGGGAAGTAGGAGGCTGGGTGACGGGAAGTAGGAGGCTTGGTGACGAGAAGTAGGAGGCTGGGTGACGGGAAGTAGGAGGCTGGGGGACGAGAAGTAGGAGGCTTGGTGACGAGAAGTAGGAGGCTGGGTGACGGGAAGTAGGAGGCTGGGTGACTGGAAGTAGGAGGCTGGGTGACGGGAAGTAGGAGGCTGGGTGACGGGAAGTAGGAGGCTGGGTGAAGGGAAGTAGGAGGCTGGGTGAAGGGAAGTAGGAGGCTGGGTGATGGGAAGTAGGAGGCTGGGTGAAGGGAAGTAGGAGGCTGGATGATGGGAAGTAGGAGGCTGGGTGATGGGAAGTAGGAGGCTGGGTGAAGGGAAGTAGGAAGCTGGGTGACAGGAAGTAGGAGGCTACGTGACAGGAATGAGGAGGCTGCATGAAAGGAAAGATGAGGCTTTGAGAGGTGGACAGTGAAGGGGCCGAGGGAGATGATGTGAGGTGGTTATTGTAAATTACTTCCTATACTTTATATCAGTTATTACAATAGTGTCTATTTGTCAGTCAGAGCTGGTAGGTAATGTATTTCATTTTAGTTCTTAGGTATAATGATTTTTCATTTATTTCATTAAACATTTAAACTGCATCCCATTAGATAAAACACGCCTGCAGTTTTTTTGCCACGTCCCTTTTGCTGTTGCCATGTGCTGGTAGAAAAGCCGGGGCCACTTGATTGCATTTGCCCCCCAGGCTAACAGTTGAAATTGGGACTGTTTGGAGTTATGAACATGTACATTCTTTTAGTTTTCGCCTGAGTTTCTTCTGGGTTATATGTTTTTCTAACAGAACCATATTGTAGAATTTATTGGTTTCTAATCAAATGTCTGTCTGTGTGTATCTATGTTATAAATGCCTACTCTCCCGACTTGGCCGGGAGCCTCACGAAAATTGGGTGCCGCTCCCGGGCCCCCCGGAAAAGTAGGCAATCCTCCTGGCCCCTCAAGTTCCCCCCGGAATGGAGCCACAAATTTCCGCAGCGGGGGGCTGATGACGCGGTTCGCGCTGAATCGCGTTATCATGACCCCACCCCCTGCTTCACAGTGCCGGAAATCTCGGCATTGTGTAGGTGGGGCGGGGCCAAAATGACACAATTGTGTGGCCACACCCCCCATCTCCACCCCTAAATGCCTTGTAGTGTACCCGGCCACGCCCCTCTTTGCTTGCCCCGCCCCCTGCTAAGCCGACCTGGCTGCTCCCTCTCGGAGGGGGCAGCCAGGATGTCGGCAAGTATGATCTATGTGTATGGGATAAAAACAAAATGGGAGCTGCAAAATAGAGAAGCTGTGATGTTCTGGGTTCCAGAGGTTTATTTAGGCTGATGTATTTATTTGTGGACAAAATAGTCTACAAAAACACAGGTTTTCATTATATCTATTTTTACACAAGTTCTGAAGCACTAAATGGTCTATTTTCCAACATGTCCACATTTGCTAAGTAATGTGTGCTGATGTGCTTTGGCAAGTACAAGCAGACATGTCAGTCATGTAAAAAGTAAGAAATGTGCAATACTGTCATAACATATTGTTTCCATAAGGCCACTTTGTTCTAAAAACACAGACATGAAATGTGTGCCTGCTTAGAGCAGGTGCCCTGGTGACACGTGCCTGGCTGCGCCAGCTGATGTCTGTATGTCCTCCTGAATGCGCAGTTCTGGCAGCGTGAGTTATTGTCACGGTGCGCTGATTCAGGATGCTGGCGGCCCCTGGGACTCTCTCAAATCAGAAATCTGCCATCTGTAAAATAGTTGGGCACGAAGACATGAACATGTCATATACAGAACAGATGTGAATGGGTTATGGGTAACTATAGCAGCAACCATTACTTGAGTTTTGACCAAGAAACTAGAGGTGCTAGCGATATAAGGTATAGTTAAACTACCACTCAGCCAACAGAGCATCATTTCAGCAACAGATCCTTTGACTGTTTATATGATTGATAAAAAGAGGCAATATACACACGTAAGAAGAATACTATCCACGGAGCACATACAGTAATAAGACAGTAAGGGAACACACAAAGAGCAAAAGGTTTTCTGTTCTGCCTTCTTTGAGATAGTGGGAGAGAAGGCGTTAAGCTGTTGAGTGCTACTGCATCTGGACCTGTTCAGTGGTACATAACAGTGTTTAATCCTTATCGGCTTAATTAGTGTATGCTCTGATTAACACAACATGCAGTATTGTGCAGGTCACATATACTGTGTACTAACAAAATGAACCATTAAATAATAGAGGTTTTTAAAATGCATTGATCATAGGAAAGTTACAGGAAAGTCCTTCCACAATAAGGTAAATGCTTTGTACTTTTAGATTTATTTTTAAGCTGAAAAGTCAATTTTATTAAATCCACTCCCCCTCAATAATAATTATAACAATTTGACACCAATATCAAACATCCACATGTATTAAAGCTGTTACTGTAGAGAAAATCACTTTTCTGTACAGTCCCTGCAGACTGCATACATGTACAGATATCGCCCTTGCCATACAGTTGTACGGCGACAGTAATCTGGCAGCTTTTTTTTTTTTTAAAACTATGCACTCACTTTTGTGACTTATCATTTTTTCACATATCGACAGGATTACCTGCCAGCAGGGGCATAACTAGCAGGGCCATAACAAGGGTAGTGCGACCAGTGCCATGGCACAGAGCACCGTAGGGCAGGGGGTGCTGTTTGGGCCTGTCAGTTTTCCTATTTATTATCATTCTCACTTGTAGCTTCCTCTTCTTTTATCCCCAGCATCTCCTGGCCTCCCCTATCTCTTCCCTGGCCCTCCCCCATGAGGCCATGGCCCTTTTTCAGGTACGCTATCTTATGTCCCTATTTAAAAAATGGGGGGGCACCAATGCTCTCTCTGGCACAGGGCACCAAAAAGTCTAGTTACGGCTCTGGTAACTAGGTATTTGAAGGCTCCATAGCAAAAGTTTGTAAGGGCCCCTATGTACCACCCAATGGTGACAAATGTATATAACACATGTACAGTAACTTTGACAAGGAAGATGGGCCCCCCTCAGCTCTGGGCCCCACAGCAGCTGCACCCCTTGCATATATGGTAGTTACGCCCATGCCTGCCAGTATGTGTACTGTATTCAACGGTGGCCATCAAGGAATAGCAGCGGATATCTCACACATGAGATTTTGTGCATTCTCATTGGGACTGCTGATGCGCAACGGTACTTGCCGAGAATGATGGACTGGTGGAGTAACTCTCTACCCACTCCATTGGCTGAGATGTATTAACAATATTGCATTATTGTATTAACGTTATTGCTTCCTGCTTCATCTTGATAAGCGACAAAGCAGGAGCAGATTTAGTCGCCTAATATGTGCTCTAATGATACATCTCCCCCTTAGTGTGGGTCCCTCCCCCATCAATCACTATATTAGGCAGGTTCCCAGCACTTACATATAGTCAGGACATCTGCTGATCATCTTTGTCCCTCTCGTTGGAGGGTGTTCAATTACAGCAGTTGCATTGAAACTATTTTGTACAATGAAAGCAGATTAATGTCAAATGTGAACTGCAGAGGTCCAGAGTCCAGACTATATGAAAGTGCAACATAGGAGCATAAACACATTTTTTTTCTTACTTATGTTATGAGCGCATATATATCCACCTTTTAAATGGGATCCATGACTGAACACTGAATTATATGTAGCTATCAAAAT
Organism: Taudactylus pleione; assembly: GCA_031769625.1. Taxonomy (NCBI): domain Eukaryota; kingdom Metazoa; phylum Chordata; class Amphibia; order Anura; family Myobatrachidae; genus Taudactylus; species Taudactylus pleione. The sequence goes on along the minus strand of JAUIMM010000255.1, from coordinate 9,350,397 downwards.
ATATACATATCTATATCTATATATATCTATCTATCTATCTATCTATCTATCTATCTATATATATATATATATAATATATATATATATATATATATATATATAAAGAGAGAGAGAGAGAGAGACATAGATAAATTGTTTTTAATTATATTAAATATGTATCATCATTTCATATTTTGTATCCATTTATATTTTATGTTTTTTTATATAGTACACAATTTTTGATGTAAAAGGATAAATGGTGCACATTGTCAGGCTGGTCCACTTTGATATCAGGTAAGTCCCGAATGAGCCGCACTGCTTGATGGCACTCTCCCATACCCTATGCCAGCACTCCTGACCACCTCAGCTACTTTGCTTTGAATCTAGATGGCTGATTATAACCAAACATGGGTCCAAATGGAATATACAAGTAGAATGAAGGGAGGTAAAGGTGGCTGGATGGTGGATTAGTTAGTGCTAGTCAGTGTGATTTTCTACAGGTGTGCTTTAGGCCAGTGGTAGCCTCGATAATCTCAGGGTGCAGAGACCTGGGCCTTTGGCACCCCACTTGCACCCCACTTTATCCCTCCCTACACCTCTGAATCTGATTCTACACGCAGACTATGTAAGAGTCTCAGTGTAATATTAAGAGAAACAGGTGATTTTGACTAATGTCCCCGTACCTTACTAATCCTTATCTCCTTGGTAGTTAGGCATGTCATGATGTTAGGGGAATGACGGCAAGCAGGAAGCCATAGACTGAGAGACTGTGGAGTAGTGATGTGAGTCCTAGAGATGCCTGAAAACTGTGTTAACTGCTCCTCTAACTGAACCAATTACTCCTCCTTATATCTAACTTGTATTTTACTGTATGCATTATATTTATGCCTCGTTTTTATTAAATATGCTTTTAAAATGTTATTACCAAAACTGAATGTACTGGCAGTGGCTCCATTACTACAGAAAGAATAAAATGGTTAAAGAGAAGAAACTTTCCTCGAATAAGGTACCACAACATAAATGACCTCAACATCACAAGTGGCATGAGGAGCTCCCTCCTTGGTACTAGTACAACACTCCCACTCTGGCAAACATATTAATTAAGATACATTAACGACCTCTGCTGCTCTTATCTTCACCGGTAATGCAGTGGAACTCATGGTAAATGGACATTGAACTGAATAGTGTCTGTAAAAAAACAACAACTGTGAGGTTAGTTATGGGTTTCAGCAGAAATTATGCAGCATAATTTGCTAAATAGATATATATAAGTAAGTGGTCTCTGCTAAATCTGAAAAAGTATTTTATTGCACCATATACTGACACATTGGTAAGCAAAAGAATATATATCTATAGATATGTGTTATAAAGAAGATAAATGTAAGCTATTGCCCAGTGGTCTCCAACCTTAATTGAGGTGTGAGCTACTTTAGAAAAAATGAAACCTGAAGAGCTACTAAAATTGTAGAAAAAAAAGTCTGGCTGATAACCGCACAATTGAAGGTAATTTAATGAAAATGAAAAAAAAAATGTTTCATAGAAAATTAAAATGCATTTGATTATTACAGTGATATTGTTGTAGTTTGTAAATAAAGTTTAAACACAGGCACATTTCACTGTTGATTACCAGCTCAAAGAAGTTACATGCAGAAGAGGAGCAAAGATATAGGCAGGGCTGCTGTGTAATTTTCTGGCAGGGCTGGGCAGGAGTCACTCGCTCCGCTGTAGCATAGACGTCGCGGGTGAAATCACGGGGAAGCACGTCAGGTGATTACTGTAGAGTCTGTGGCAATCACCTGACATGCTTCCCTGTGGCTTCAGCCATGGTGTCGATTCCACGGGGGAGCTCATGTCAGATGTCACTTCCTCCTAGTTGACTCTGCAGTACTGCAGCTAGGTGAGCTTCCAAAATTAAGACTGCAAGCTACCTGTAGCTCGCGAGCAACAGGTTGGAGACCACTGCTATAGCCTATATTCTAAAGCATAGCTGCAATGAGAGGAGATCTCTTATCATGAACTTAGCATGTCCAAATATATTCACCTCTTCCTAACACCACTTACTAACAATCATAATACTTCCTATCTAGTATACATTCAAACACGCACACACACACATCTATCTAATGACGTACAATATTGTGTGGCCACACCCCCACAATATGTGGGCACCCCCCCTTTCCCATGCAAAGAGACTACAAATGTTGAATTTGTAAAAACATATAAATATGTCTATTGGGTAACAGATATTGTTTCTTAGAGCTTGGAAGGTAAGTAGTACACCTTCTGAGTCAAATACATCCCTGATAGAGACCAGCCCACCTGAAAGGAGACAGCAGGCTAAGGAAAAGTTAAGAAGGATTCAATTGTTTTGAAAGATTGTTCATTCTATGTGGCCGGGTCTACCTGGGAGGTCTGATCCTTCCATGCCAGCCACCAGCAAGCTTGCTTAGTGACCTTGTGTAAGGTGATTTTTCTGTCTATTCCCTTTTGTTTTGCATTTGCTTTTGTATTTACATGTCTGTTCTGTAACATTTTATTCATAATTCTTTATTCTATAAGCATTGTACTTTTTATATATTAAATTCTAGTTGAAGACACAGGGGAGCAATGGCTGGAAAGGGGACAATGGCTGGAAAGCAGGTCAGTAACTAGGGGTGTGCGGCCGGTGCGGCCGCACAGAGTACAGGGCTATGTGGCGGCACAATCGCCATCCCACGGCCCCTGCTTCTGACTGCAGGGTGTCTGTAACGGCGCCCTGCAGCCAGCAGTACTGCCTGTAGCTTCCCGCGGACACTACAGGCAGGCATCCTACCATAATTACAGCTGCCCGGAGCGTCTTGAAGACGCTCCGGGCACTACTTGAGCTTCAGATGCCAACTGCTCCGTCCCCTTATACGCAATGTCATGACGTCACGTGTAAAAGGAGCCGGGCCGGCACAGGGCGCTCTGTTGGAAAGCATATACAGGTTGAGTCTCCCATATCCAAATATTCTGAAATACGGAATATTCCGAAATACGGAATATTTTCAGCATGACTGAGATAATGAAACCTTTGACTTTTGATGGTTTAATGTACATAAACTTTGTCTAAGGCACAAATTCTTAAAAAGATTATATAAAATAACCTTCAGGCTGTGTGTATAAGGTGTATATGAAACATAAATGAATTTCATGTATGTACACAAACTTTTTTTGATGCACAAAATTATAAAAATACTGTCTAAAATGACCTGCAGGCTGTGTGTATAAGGTGTATATAACACATAAATGCATTCTGTGTATATTTGGGTCCCATTTCCAAGACATTTCATTATGATATGCAATTATTCCAAAATACGGAATATTCCGATATCCAAAATACCCCTGGTCCCAAGCATTTTGGATATGGGAGACTCAACCTGTACAGAAACATCAAGAGGGGGGACGAGTACTGATTACACAGACCCAGGCCTGTTGGAGGGGCCCGGCGGGGGCCTGGGCCAGCTGCTGAGGCCTTGGACGCACGGTGCATGAGCTGGAGAGACACAGGGCATATGAGGCTGGGGAGAAGGGGTTGTAGATTATTCACAAATGACTGGCTTAAAAAAAAGGCTGGGGCATATTAATCTTCATTAAGTCACCAATTCTAAAGGAACCATATTAATGATAAACAGGCGGCTTCATAGTATATACCAACTCAAGCAGTGGCGTATCTATAATGGGTGCAATGTGTGCGGGGCACACGGGCCCCCGGGTCCAGAGGGGCACCGCATTGCATACCCTGCACCCATATTTTAAACTCGCCTGACCGTGGTCCCGCATCGGGTGTCAGCGCTGCTCAGAACACCGGAAAATGGCCGCCGTGGCCATGTTTCTGGTGTTCTGCGCATACGCAGTAAACTCCGGGCACTAGAGTGTGCCCAGAGTCTACTGCGCATGCGCAGAATGCTGGAAAATGGCCACACTAGAGTGTGCCCGGAGTCTACTAATGCTCCGGTGCCTGGTCAGCCGTGTCAGTTGGCTGCCGGCCACCGGGGAGAGAGGAGGGGGCCCCGCACAGGGAGTGCACACGGGCCCCTTCCTCTCTTAAAACTCCCCTGAACTAAACACATTGTCTGCCCAGGCTCAAAGGGACTTCTTGGACATTGGCCTACTAAATAAGCAGCCAGCCAATCAGGCCAGTCATGTATAGGTAGAGGGGCTATACTTTTCTGTTTATGATGTCTTCTTTTTTTACACTGTGAGATATCCCAAACTATTGATAATGTGTGGGTTTTACACCTTCACAGACAGTTTGGATTTCACCCACCAAACTGCTGGACAATACATTTTGAGTCCAAAGTAATGGCCAGTCTTGAAGAAATAGTCTGTCTGGTTCCAACTGATTCTGTGATCCAGGTCATACATTTACTGTCAAAGAATGTTAATGCCTTTGGCAAAAGTGGTCCATCTGTAAGTAAGAACAGACTTTTCAGACCTCCATTAATTTGACTTGATGCCCGAACAAAACCGTAAAATATGTCAAAATATTCTATTTCATTTTCTAATTAGCAAATTATACCAAGATCTTGTAAAACTGGTTATTCAGAACTTATCATTATCAGTTACAGTAAATAATGCAGGAAAGGCTTCTATTTCACGTTCCTCCAGTATTATAGTGTAATTAAATTATAGTGTAATTAAAGTAATAAATGCTAGCTTAAGACTTCTAAAATGGATAATGTAAGACTTATGTTTTCAGTTTTTTGTTGGACACGTGTACCAGATGTGATAACCACTGTCACGCAGAAACGTTTTTTACACACACGGGCAGATGTACTAAGCTCTGGAAAGTGATAAAGGAGAGTGACAAACTACCAATCAGTCAGCTCCTAACTGTCATTTTCCAAAAACAGCCTGTAACATGACAGTTAGGAGCTGAGTGGCTGGTAGTTTATCACTCTCCAATTTATCACTTTCAAGAGCTTAGTACATCTCCACCTCTAGCTTGATACAGTCTGTTTCTGTTGCCACATCAGTCTATAACTATATGTTTTTAAACTAAAAGAGTATTTTAGATACAATATGAATGAACTATAAATATTGGTGCTATATCACACACATTTTTTTGTTCTATTTTAATATATTTATTGAGTTTTTTGTACAACAAAAGATGCATACTTATCAAACACGTATACAAGGATGAGTTATAAACAATGTTTACAAATGGTAATTACTTCGGTCCAGCCTGGAGAAGTACTGTATATGCAGTCAGGAAATACTTAGAATTACATTAAACCAATGTCTAGGCAAAATAACGGTGGAGAAATTGAGGAATGAACATACCCCTATACAATAAAAAAAACATACTTATATAAATATCATCCTAATTAACAAATTTGAAAATAGCATAGAAAAGAAAAGGAAAAGGGAGGGAGGGAAGACATATTAGGAAAGGAATAGGGGGGCAAAAAGGGGAATCATATAGGTCTCTGTGACCACTGTAATTACTGGAAGCATAAGAATTAAGCGACTATAAATAAATACTGTATCCTATTACCAATAAATTAAATCGGTTAGGGAACCATCAACATTTTCCTGTAAAGGAACCATTCCACACAAATGTATTTAATATTTTAATTGTTTAAGAAACTTGCTAAAGAACAAGGTAATAATCTGATTCTTTGAACAGTTAATGAAGAATTTAAAACTAATGTTTTTTGATAATAATTACATGTTTTATCAACCTGCATCACAGAACCAACTGGATCCAGACTTGCTGAGGACAATCTACACTACAAGACACGGTTTAACTATTCTAAAAGTGACATAAATCTCACTATTAAGATGAGCAAAACCAGGTGCATACAATATGTTACTGTTGACGACCAGCATACATTTGAAGACGTGCTAATTTGCATATGCATGCAGTTGAATGCAAATTGCGCTTGCAATTTGAATAGCAACTCTATTTTTTTCCATTTCTTATGCCAAGGAACCTTACTCTATTATATATGGCAAGCAGCTCAACACTGATGTACAGATGGCCTCTTTCTGGCCACCATGGACTGTGATGATTGCAGTAATGTGCAGTCAGGGACCTGGAGGTGGAATTAAATGAACCAATATAAACAGGTGTAAAAATAAAAAAATGACCCTTTAAAATCCCACCATTGCATTGGTCCCTTTTTTAGTCTGAGAGGAGTTGACAAAGCTTTGAATTGGCTTCTCAAACCCATATATTAATTTTTGACTTTAGTTGTTCTAAACTAGTGCAAATGGTGCAATCACCAAAACACAGGGCTGTTGCAAGGTTCTCAGTACCCTTGTCTGCCTGTAACCCGCAGGAAATTACTATTACCCAAATAACTACCAATTGGGCTTGTTAAAATGTGGATACCCCAAGTTTCTAGGTGAAATTATGGGAGAGGTCGGGTGATTTTAGAGCCGACTTCCCCATTCTCAGGCTTTTCATAATAATATGCAGTGTATTGGCTAGAGTAGGCAGGGCTTAATGATGTCATCCCTCCATGTCATGCCATCATGATCTACCCCTCTCTGACTCTATATGACAGAAAGCAACATGGGGGGATTCAAGGATTTAAATGCGGGACACTCAAACAAGTGATGTAATCAAGTGTGCCCTAATTTGCTTCCCTAGTTGAATGTTTGCCCAATCCAAAGTGACCAATCCAAAGTGACACTCTGAGAATAGAAGTATAGCTTGACTATAATAGAAATATCTGAACTGTTTTACTAACAATGAAGCCAGAGAACCTAACATCCACTCATTTAAACTGGTTTATCAAGATCAAGAGGTTGGCATTTCCCAAATTGGGGAAGTCACTTGGGTGACATTTGTTTCCTTATCTTGTCCTGAGCAGTTTGTAGACATTAGGAAAAAATTAGGATCCCCACCATTACAGGGTTAGCCATATCGGTAACCAATCAATTGATGGTTCTGATTAAACATCTTTTGATTTCCATCCCTAGCCTCCTCCTGGGGCCCAATGGTGGTGGATTACAGTCCCTTGGCCCCATTTAACCTAGAAAATAGGTGGTGGAAAGTGACTGGCTGGACTAATAGCCTCCTAGGTCACACTATAACTAGGTTACGCATGGGAGTAGTGTCAAGAAGTCACCTTTTAGCACTGGACAATGGTCATAAGTTACTTTTATGGCAGTTGCATTGATGGGGCCTGATTCTGAGTCACACGAATGCAGATGTTCATGGAGTTGAGTGATTATTTTCTATTGCACGGGTATGAAAATCCCTAAAAAGTCATACAGTGCATGCGATTGAGAGACACAGTATCAGATGTATTGGAAATGTGATTGGGAGGTGGCTATGCAGATGCACAATAATGGGAGTGTCACTGAAGTGGTTGCATACACACGTTTAATCGCTCACATGGGAGGCTGAAACGGAAAATCTGCATCTACCATAGAGCTGGTGCAAACTTCGATATTGTGACCGATGGTGTAGCACCAAGTGGTATTACAGCACCTAAAGACGCTCAAATGGGCATCTCAGTCTTTGCCTAGTCAGACGCACGGATGTACACTAGGGAAAGGGCTGATACTAGCATTACCATATAGTCGCAAATGCGACTACGGCTAAAGACGCTAAATCGGTCACTGCAGTGTGCAACTCAGAATCAGTGCTTTATAGTCTCTGCTCTGCACTTGCATGCTGTAAACAGCCACCATTATATTATCACTTCACATAAGAGCAGTAGATGCAAGTGCCTCTGTAATTAAAATACTAAGTAAACAGCCATTTAAAAACAGATAACTAATCACCAAACATATAAATGTTTAGCAGATAATATTTCATGTGAAATATGTTTTGGAGTATTTAGCACAGTAAAAGCCTCTGGTGCCCTCCAGTGGCATATGTGATTACTAAAAAACCACAGATAAAACCTACCGTATCTATATTAGGCGCAAAAAATATGTAAAAAACAGATGTTTATCCGTATTGCAGCTCCCTATTAGTATCCTGGAAATACTAACTAACAATTAAAGAAACCCAACATAAGTACAAACAAAGCACTTAGGGAGCACTAATGAAAATCATTGCATATTCAGTTAATATAGTATAATTAAACATACATATAAACATATAACACTATAATAGAAAAGCCACTTAATCAAGCTAAATAATTAACAAATAATAAAATATATAAAATGTCGGATACGATAAAGATAATCCTCTTTGTATTAAAGTGTAGATGAATCCCAGTGTTTACGCACTAATACCAATATATGAGTCCAAGTACTGGTGTTATGCTCTGGGTACTTAATTGTAAAGAAAGAGTCTCTTTAGATCGGCTGATAGAGAGAACTTTTTCCAATAATAGAACAATGTAGCAAAAATGTGTCTTTAAGTAGGATGTTATACTTAGCCTCCCCACCGTCAATTGAGCTTAACACCAGTGTAGAAAGTCAACCACACATTCCAATCCTTGTGCAGCACTTATAGGATGGTAGTTCCTCCCCGTGGATACAATACGCACCCACCTGATGTAATAGTGGGGAAACATCCTTGGGAGCAACACTGCATCCAATCCCAGTTTAGTGTTTGTGAGATGGCCGTTCCACAGTGAATTACACTCCCCGTGGATATAACAAGCGCCCACCTGGTGTAATGGTAGAGCGACGTCCGTGGGAGCAAAACTGTGTTTAGACGGTGGCAGAGGAAGACGCAGACTGGTGCTTGATTGTAAAGCTTTGTGTTCCAAGATCCAAGTCAGACACCAGAGCATGTAGCAATTTGAAGTCCCTTAACACGTTTCTCCGTTGTAGCAGTATAACAGTTTCATCAGAAGGTGATTACTACTTTAATTGGAATTTTCTTTAAAGTGAATATAAACATGAAAATACATTAAACTTCCAAATTTAGGTATGTCTATTTACAACTCCTTAGTGTAAATCAGCAGTCTATATTTATATGCATTCAGGGGGTGATTCTGACGTGGACACAGGGAAACCTTTGGACGCAAGTGTCTGATGGTTTCCCTCTGAGCTTGCACCGTGATGGTTACCACACAGAAACACAGCTTAAAATTGGATGGAGATCCATGCAATATTGATGGGTGTTTCTGGGTGGTAACTGGGAAGGGGAAGGAAGTGGCTACCAGTTGCTGGTGTGTCAGTGTCAGTAACTGCTTCTAAAGACGCAGTTGCACTGGCACCGCCGGCCATGGTCAGTGAAACATTCTGTGCCATTCGGCGGGTGCAATAGCATCTTTGTATGCACATCGGCAGAATCACGCCACAGCTGGTGGGCATCTCAATAGGATGGTCATAGACTACAGAATTACCATAAAGACACAGTAGCGGCTGCGCCTAAAGATGCAGCCAATAGCTGCAACTGCGTCCACCTCTGAATCACAACCTGAAACTCAGGATTTGAAGACTAGGAGCTGTCATGAATGTTTATTTTATAATACAGTCTGCTAATAAAGCATTTATATTGTTATACATGACAGTCATTTGGGATTATAGTAGTTGAGGAAGGGTGTAAGGGGTGTATTTGTCCTTACTCTGCCTTTGGATCCCTTTCCCGGTAAACTCTGCAGACTGTAGCATATTGGCTACAACGGCTGATATCATCAGAAAATGTTGTTAGCTACTGTGGTCAAGTGCCGCAATTGGGCAGCCCTCATAGAAACCTACAGGGGCTTCTTTTGGCACCCAAAAAAAAGGACCAAGTGGACAACTGGCCAGTGTGCCTTCTGAGCATAATCCTCCTCCCCCCTGGGGGCTGGACAACCCTTAAGCCCCCCCCATCCATGGGAAGCTCACATCCAGACCACCCTTGGATGCACACAGTTACCCCTCATGCTAACAGAGCTGCACCCCCACTCACAGCTGGAACCCCCTTTCCAACACTCATGGACTCACACACACTTGGGTGAGAGATTTTGTTAAAACCAGCTACACCACTCTCAGGTGGACCACTTGTGGCTGAACCCCCCTACTCCATTTCAGGTCAGACCCCAGCTTCTAGCCAGACCACCACTCCCCCATTTGCACCCAATCTCCCCTCCACTATTTGGTCAGAAAATGGTGTTAGCTACCAGAATCAAGCTCCAGCCTCCACCCCCATAGTCTTCTCTGCCGAAACCGCTAGTGTCTGAATTGGAGAAATGTGTAAGGGAATATCTTCACTGCATTCGCTCATTAGGAGGTCTGACTGGAGACTAAGCATCACATATAACATCCTAGGAGACACTACACCTGAGTAGGAAAGATCCCTTACTTTCCATCGTTGGCGGCCAACGCACGGGTTCACTGGTAGTAAGCTGCTTTATTTCATCTGGCAGCACCAATAGGAGTCACACTGAAAGGTGCAGCTGAAACCACTTACTACCACATTCAGTCCAACGGCGGTGTATACAGTGCAGAGAGCACTATTCGTCCACCTTGAGCTGCTGCTATGTATGATTTCTCGCTGTCTATCTGAGGAACAGCAGGCACAGCAGTGTGTTTTGCAGTCTCCCTACATGGCTATTAAGTCCATGGTTGGGCTCATTAAGAATATTCCATCCAATGACTACTTACATATCATATTTAGTCGGAATGGGTACGAGATGCTGGTGCTGGGGATCACGGTGGTCAGAAATCACGACGTCGGCATCCTGACAGGGTTAGGATACTGTCGAAGCTGGATGATTGGCTGAGACCAGATCTCAAGTTAATATCGGGCAACGCCATTTTATGTTGCCCCTGATGACGCCATCTTGCGTCATCAGCATGAAACCATTGTGTGCAATGCTAATATGCTATTATTAGCATCGTGCGACTGCATTGCTACCGCATATTGTTAAAAGTCCTACCATACCCCATATGCACATTAAATCATACATATAATATACAAGACGCACAGCTTTATTAAAACACTCTGCACATAAAACGCACTACGCATATTAGCGACTACACGCAATATCCTTACACTTACACATACCAAAACTTATAAAAAGGTTCCCTAAGCATTATGGTTAATATTAGAGGTTTTATACATTATCAAGTCTATTGTGAAATACATATATTTGGTATCTAAGGTTTAGTACATGATAAGCAGACCATGTTTGGTGCCATTCTAAACCACTGTTTATTTGCAGACTTCCAGTTCCATCGGCAAGGAAATCGCAACATGCGTTTGCAAGTTATGGATCATAGAGAGAAGCATAGCATTAAAATGTACTCTGTAATGTAATGTTTATTAGCCAGTTTAGACTTGTTCTTCGGCGGGAAAATGCACACAAAGAGCTGTTGGAGGGCTGAACTATTACAATACAAATTGACCTATGAACTGTATCGTAACAGAAGAACCAGGAGGAAGAACCAGTGGGATTATGCCAACTCGTTCTATTGTATTGCCTATCTCTGCAAGAGTACATAGGCAAGAACTCTAGATCTGGTAGTTAGTCATCTATCTTTCTTTCTGTTGGCAGAGGTTTCATATTTGATGCTGGGAAATCTGGATTTTGTGCTTTGGAACCACAATAAAAGTCTGGAAAGCAATTATTTCTTGTGCATATCAAGATTAATAGGAATTCATAGTTGGGGGCTCGTCCGGGAAGTCAAGCACAATTCACATGGTAACACATGTTTATCGGTCTCTAACCAAAGGGTGGAGGCGCCCTACGCAGGAAAGAATGCATTGCCTTTGAAAACCACTTGATGCTGAGAGACCGCTATCCGTTATTGTGTGGGTTAAAGGAGCGCTGACTAAGATCTAGGGACAAGGAAGGAAGAGTTGTTTTCTTTCATTGTTAAAATTTTGTGTTAGAGGGTAAGTCGCACAATAGCGTACGCATATTTCCTGTATTGTTGCAACGTGTTCAAACGGTCATTGTATGTATAGCGTGATTGCTTGTTAAACCTCTGAATTATACTGCTATATTAAGGGAAAAAGGTTTTTATTTTCTGCTCAGAAAAGGTGTATGTAATTGAAACATGTGATTGCAAAGCGGAGGCTACTGTCTGGTTAAGCCTAAGTGTGAAGTGGCGGCTACTGTCTGTTAAGCCTAATTGAAACTCGTTAGGTGCCCGACGGGGCCGCACAAACTACTGGGCCAGTGTACAAAGCAGTTACATTGTGGTTATTGAGAAACTAAGGGGTTTCTCGGTCCGACACCCATTAATTGCAAAGTCCATTGATCAGTTAGGTTCTTTGGGCAATGCGATCGAACCGCATGGTTATATAAACAGTGATTGTGAAGTGGGTTGTTGTGGGAGTGAAACTGCTGGCAAGGTTAGGAGTTATTGGAACTTCTAGATGCTACCAGTGGGAGTAAACTCAAAGTAGGAAGCGAGTGGTGTAGCTTGGAGTTAAATTCGCTAGGCGGTTATTTTACTCCTTGTTTATGAACAACAGACTATATCGCCTAACGGGGAAAGTGGTGCATAGCAGGAAGGAGCGAGCGGCGGAAGCTCGGGTTTAATATCATCACAGGTATGCATAACGGGAGGGAGTGTGTGAACGTAGCTCACTGAAAATTGTTCACCAATTGAAATTCTCTAGAAATTGCTAAGCATTTTCTCAGATGGGTGCGAAGAAATCTCTAGTAATGGTCGATGATGTTCTGCTGATGGAAGGGCCATCTGGATCGGCCAGGTATGTTATGTTTAAAAAGTATGGTGCGTATGCTACTGTGTACTGCAACATATGGGCCAAAATGACCAAGAAATGTAGAACACCTTTTCCTAAGAATGGTAGCTTTGATTCAGAGGTTCTGAACAATGTCAGAGACAGTATATGTTTAGTGAAGTCTCTGAAGAAAAGGGTAAAGTTTAATGATTGCTTGAAGTTGTGGCAGCACGAGGGGAACATGTGGCTTAGTGCTATGCACGTGACGCAAACTAGCGCAAGGGAGCGCACATGCAAATAGCGTTGTGTGCGCCCGCAAACTAGCGCGCACGCACAGCAAGGTAGTGTTGCAGAAGGTAATGTTAGTAGCGCACGCGCACCACCACCGCCATATGCGGATGGGGGTGAAGGTACATTCGATTTAACAAGTAACTTGTACCATCTCCTAAGTAACTATAAGGAACATGTTTATGATGCAGATGATGAACCTGTTGTGATGTCTGCTCTTTCCCATGTTGCACAAATGTTAAATGTACCACCACAGCAAGCACAGGTAGCTGCCCCACTAGTACCACAAATGGAGGTAGCCCCACCAATGCAGGAAGTATTAACACCTGCTGTAACAGTGGCGGAGATTGCTAATACCATAAGTAGTAGCCATAGGCTGAACCCTCAAACATGTAGTAAGGCCAAAGGTAGCAGTGTGGCAGGCATCCATTCCGTCCGGACAATAACTGTTCCCAATGGGAATCCGAACACACATGGTGTAGTGACCACAAGGAATGTAGCGATGCATTGTCCATGGACAAGAGCAGAACTAGGTTCCATAATGACAGATTTCCCCGACCCTAGGAAAGAACTAGCAAAGTGCCAGAGATTTGTAAAGGATTTAGGTAATGCTCATGAGCCAACCAATAAAGATTGGCAAGTGGTATTACGGGCTTGTCTTCCACAGAATACTGACGTGAAAAGTTTATCATGGCCTGTGTATTGGATGGAGATAGTCCCATAACTGATTAAGGTAATCAGGACAATATAACCCACATTGTCACCCAATTGGCTGTATTTTTCCCATTAATTGTTAACTGGAGTACAATCTTCACGATTAAGCAGAAAGAGAGTGAGTCTGCAGCAGATTATTTCACCAGAGTGCTGCAGACTATTGCCCAATACACAGGCATAGAGGATAGAAAGGACAACACCCATCACAGGGAAATAACCATAATGGTGCTTATGGATGGTCTTAAAGATCCTCTAAAAGCCAGGGTTCAGACCTCACTTCATGGTTGGAGCGGAGTTACAGTAGACACACTCAGGGAATCTGCAATTGAACATTACAAAAACATCTTTAGGAAGAGAGAAATGCAGAGCGAAAAATTAATGGCTGTTCGTATTCAAGCTCTGGAAGGACTGCAAATAACACTGCAGCACTCTATTCACACTCAGCCACAATACACTCATCCCACACAACCTCCAAACCCTTATCCCTATACACAACCACAATCTTTCCTCATTCCCCAACCCACACAACAATAACCTTTCACAACACATCAACCACGAAGGTGTTATAGATGTAACAAGGAGGGCCACATAAGTAAGTTCTGTAAGGCTAGAAAGTGGGAAACGCCAAACCAGGGAACATAGACATACCCACAGAAGGGGCACCCACAACAGTCAGGACAATTCCAGCCATCACCTTAATCACGTCGCAGCAGTGAATGCTTTACTGGAAGAAGATAGTCAGCTCTAGGGGTCAGGTCACACCTGTAGTCTACAGCCAGTCGGGTTAACTGGAAGTACTAGGGAAGAACCTGTAATGACGGTTGATGTAGCTGGTACTAAACATTATTTCTTGTAGACACAGGGGCGACCAGATCAGTGATAAAATCTCCATCTAATTTACAGGTGACTAGCAAAACAGTACCAGCAATGGGTGTAATGGGTAAAGTGCAACATTATCCTTTAACCAAATCTGCAGAGGTTACTATCGGTCTATTGCATACCAGGCATTCCTTTCTCCTGGCAGCAGCGGCCCCTACTTACCTACTGGAAAGGGATTTCTTATGTAAAATGGGATGTGTCATTTATTGTACCCCTGATGGTATATTTTTAGATATCCCAGAGAGAGTTGCGCACGAGGTGAGGGATATATTGGACACTCCCCAAAAGTTAATGTTCCACTCTACTGTTTCAGATAAGAATCCATCTCAGGTAGAGCAGATGTTATCTCAAATACCAGGTTAACTTTGGACCAAAGATGTACAGGACACTGGATTGATGGCATATGTACCTCTCGTAATAGTAAATCTAAAAAGTGGTAGGCAAGCTCCAAAAATTCCCCAGTACCCGTTAAAACCAGAAGTAGAGTTAGGAGTTTATCCTATAATTGAATGGTTATTGCAACAGGGAATTTTAGTCCATATAGCAAGTATAGCCAATAGTCCCATTTTTCCAGTGAAGAAGTCTGGGGGGAGGGGCTATAGATTAGTACAGGACCTTAGAGGGGTTAATAAGGTAGTTGAGAGCAAATTTCCCGTAGTGCCAAATCCAGCTGTCATTCTCATGCAAATCCCACCAACTGCAACCCATTTTACTGTCATTGACCTCTGTCCTGCCTTCTTCTCTGTCCCTCCTCATCCTGACTGTCAGTACCTATTTGCATTTACATACAGGGGTGTACAATACACATTGACAGGATTGCCCCAGGGCTTCATAGACAGCCCCAGTATCTTCTCCCAGGCCTTACACGACTGTTTACAATCTTTTCAACCTGCCAATGGATCTTTTCTAATACAATATGTGGACGATTTATTGTTGTGTTTCGATTCGTTTATGTCATGTTTAAATGATACTAACCTTTTATTGCTTCATCTCTCGCAAACAGGACACAAGGTTGCTAAGGACAAACTACAGCCATGCCAGTCCAGGGTTAAATACTTAGGACACTGTCTAACCCAGGGAATAAAACATCTGACTACTGACAGAATCCAGGCCATACAGACCGTGAAACTGCTGCAGAACCAACAGCAAATCCGTACCTTCTTGGGAATGTGTGGATACTGCAGAATGTGGATCCCATGTTTTTCTATTTTGGCTTTACCATTACATGACTTAGGGCCTCATTCAGAGGCAGTCGTTAGATGCAAGCGGTCGCTCTGAATCAGGGCGGCCGCTTGCATCCTGAACGGCCGCCTCCTTGTCGATCGTTAAGCTGTGGGTTAAAACCCACATCTCTAACGACCGACATGGGTGATGGTTGCGATGGTCAAGACCATCGCGACCATTGGAGCTTACGACCAGACCCTAGGGTAGGGTCTGTGCACTCGTAAGCCCCAAGGAGCTTCCTGCTCTGTTCGAGCAGGAAGTTCCCCACTGACATCAGCAATGATGTCAGTGGGGCCGCCCCCAAACGGCAAGCGTTCCGACTGGAACTGCCTTGGTGTCCTGCCTTGGATTATACCCCTGTGAATAAATATATTTACAAAACCTAATATAATGTTTTTGCTAACTGTCCATTTACACCTGTCAGAATATTCACCCTTAGTGAAGCGAGCTCTCAGTTTCACAAAATCCCATCTTTCGATTTTATTGAGGCATCTGGAGAGATGTAGTAAATGAGGTGGAGGCAGGCCCAGCTAAGGGAGTTTCTTTTTGTCTGAAACATAAAATTGTTTTTTATCAGCAACAATGGTGAAGTCTTTTAGCCAGTGCAGTCTGCTCAGAACAACAATTACTTATTACAAAGAAATCACAGCATTTCCTGTGACCTAAGCAATTCTATTGTTACAGTATTCATCATTCCTTACACTTGCAAAATAAAAGAAAAAATAAATTAGTATTTCTGTATTGAATATAGCATTCTGGGAATGTGGATCAAGCAACAACTAGAAAGCAGCTCCAGAGCTCTCTTTTGCATGATTCTATAGTCTTTATTATTTTTAGTTGTGAAATGTCATATGTACCACATAATTTCTGAGGAGTAAATATAATAGGGCATAAAAGCCAATTCGGAGACCATTAAGGTCCAGAACACTGGGCCTGATTCAGACCCGGTCGCATGCGATCAGCGCTCGCAAATGGGTCGATGTTTGCTCCGTCGCTCTGGGTCTCGCACCAAAGGGGGCGAGTTGTCGATAGTGATTGACAGCTCGCCCCGTTTGGTAGGCGGGCAGGGGGGGCCAAATGGAGGCGTTCCCGAAGGAGCACCTGCCGTTTTGGGGCGGCCTCACTGACATCACCAGTGATGTCAGTGGGAGAGCTTCCGGCTCTATTAGAGCCAGAATCTTTCTGGGGCTTGCACCCACGACACCCTACCACAAGGGTCTCGTTGCAAGCCCGATGGTCTTGACCATCGCGACCATCAACCTGGCCACTCACCCACAGCTATGCGAACGGCCAGGAGGCCGCACAAAAAAAAACCGCCCTGATTCAGAGAGAGCACTCGTTCAGAGCGTCCGGCTCTGAATCAGGCCCACAATACATAACATGATCTGTAGTGAGTGAATTGACTTTTTTTTTTTTATTAAACAATTTTTATTGCTAGGTTGACAAAAAAAAATGACAAACAGTTCTCATGGAAAATAAGGTAACAAAATAAGGATAACAATATCTGCCAATGGTAAACATAGTACATACATTTGACAATAAAGGTAGGGAAATGAATTACATGTGGAGGTTAATAGCTGTGGAGGAGTACACTGTCCATCAGAAATAACTCAGTTTTAGGGGCCTATTCATCATACCTAAAATATCGAGGGAGGTAATTAGGTTTAGAACTCACATGGAGTTCTACCTAATTACCGGAGGAATACATCATTCCTCCTCCCTATAACTATCTATTCCAAAAAGCTGCCATTTTTGAGATAACAGCTTTTCGGGAAATAGATGGTTTTCCCTCTCTACACTAACTTACCACAGCTGGAAATAGTGCTGCGCATGCGCTGTTACATTCGTAAAACCAGCGCATGCGCAGCACTACTTAGAGCTGCGGTAAGTTTGTGTGTGCCCCCCCAACCCCCCCTCCCCCCACCTCCCCCCATCCCACACTTACCTGTCCGCGCAGCAGCCTCCGGCTCTGTCCTGCTGATATGTCATGTGGTCTCCCAGCAGCCCACAGTACAGTTTAGAAAAAAAAAAAAAAAAATTTCTAAACTTTACTGTGTTCTGCTGGTAGAACACAATGTCAGCATTGCAGACGGAGCCAGAGGACGCATCAGAGCACCGGAGGAAGACGGCGGGGGACCTGCACAGCTGGAAGCAGGTAAGTCTGTCCTGCTATTCGCCACCTCACAGTGGCAGATAGTAACTCCATCAAATTCCGATAATACATAATTTTCAGAATTTGATGAATACCATAATTTGCATATTCCCATACTAATGTATGGGGAGTGTGGAAATTAACGCAGGGGAGCTTAGCAAGGAGATATCAGTGATATCTCCTGTGCTAAGTGGCTTCATGAATACTAAAATAACGTTATTTAAGGAAAATGTCCTTAAAAACGTTATTTTAGCGTTGATGAATAGGCCCCATAGTCACAGTTCCCCCAAAAATCAATCCTGACGAAAGAGAGGGAGAAGGAAATAGGGAGCAGAGAGAGAGGCAGATGTCATCATAAAAAACATACAGGTTATATCAAAATGGAACCCCAGTATTTAACACCTCTAGGTTATACCACAAAGTTAGCTGAACAGATTTTATTTTCTCTCCAAAGAAGCAGGACCAGCTTTAGCCCCCCTTTTGCAGTTAACTGTTTACTTTTCATTAAATCTCACAGACTATGTTATACGCCTATCAGCTATATTATTTAAATCACCTGCCTAATATTGTATAGGTTCCCCTCGTTCTACCAGAACAGCTCTGACCCATCGAGGCATGGAAGACCTTTGAAGGTGTCCTGTGGTATCTGGCACCAAGCCGTTCGCAGTAGATCCTTTAAGTCCTGTAAGTTGTGGGGTGGGGCCTCCATTTCAAGCACATCCCACAGATGTTCGATCGGACTGAGATCTGGGCGAATTTGAAGGCCAAGTTAATACCTTGAACTCTGTGTCATATTCCTCAAACCATTCCTCAACAATTTTTGCAGTACCCGTTGCCATGAAGAGGTGTACTTGGCCTGCAATAATGTTTTGGCAGGTAGTATGTGTCAAAGTAACATCTACATGAATGCCAGGACACAAGGTTTCCCAGCAGAGCATTGCCCAGAAAATTACACTGCCTCCGCCAGCTTACCTTCTTCCCATAGTGCATCCTGGTGCCATGTCTTCCCCAGGTAAACAACACACATGCACCAGGCATCCACATGATGTAAATCAAAATGTGATCCATCAGACCAGGCCACCTTCTTCCATTGTTCCATGGTCCAGTTCTTTTTTTTTTCCATCAATAAATTTTTATTGAGAATAAAATTGAAAAAATGGGGTACAGAAAAAGGAGAAAGGGGCATAGGGGGTAAAAGAAAACACAATAACAATGAAAATTATAAGGTATGAACAGGACATCCATAAATATCTAACAATTATTACAATACAAAATATAGCAAATAGATAGACTAAACATCTGACTCTCCCGAGGGAGGTTCATTTAGATTGCAAGGGGAAGACGGGTCCAGAGGGCTAATTCTTGCAGAGTGGGCACCTCTACCATCAGTGACATAGATATGCCATGGGTACCACTTTACAAAAGGTGAAGAGGGAGTCTTAGAGTAACTAGCATCCCTAGTCTCCATTTCAAAATGAAATTGAGTTTTTGTAACAACTTTGGCAAATAGGGGGGAAGGGGACTTCCAATGTTGGGCTATTGTAGCCCTAGCAGATATTAAAATATGACCAAGAACATAACGAGCAGGTTTGGGAATAGTGAGAGGGTACCAATGTAAAAGGGCTAGAGAGGGATCTAGAGGCAATGTGAGACCTAAAACTTCCTGTATAAGGGAAAATACTTACGTCCAAAAAGGACGTAAAGAGGGGCAGTCCCAAAAAATATGAAAAATCGTACCTTCAGAGTGGCATAAACGCCAGCAAAATTTAGAAACTGTAGGCCATATCCTATGTATTTTAGTAGGTGTCAAATGTAGTCTGTTTAGGAGTTTAATATGCATTTCAGCATGATTAATGCATTTAGATAGGGAAAAAGAGGCTAAATGGATAAATTCCCATTGTTTAAGGGTAAAGGAACATTGAAGCCATGGTCCAATTCTGATGCGTACATGCTCATTGTTGGTGCTTTTGACAGTGGACAGAGAGATCAGCATGGGCACTCTGACCAGTCTGCGGTTACACAATGAACGGGGATACTCCACCTACCTACAGCCATCTGTAAGGACCTTATATTTGCCTGACCTGTCTACCAGCTGGTGGATTTTTTCTATGCAGTGTACTCCCTCCCATCAAAGTGACTGTTCTGCATGTGACTGATTGTCCTGCACAGGCATCAGGAGCAGGGAATACCAAACCAGAGCACAGGGAGCAGTAAGAATACAGATAAGGAGAAAGTGCTCCTCTCAGTACTGTTATTATAACATTATACTGCTTAACCTGGTGGGCTACTAACCTGATGCATGGAATGTACTAAGATTGGAAGGTTGAAGATAAGCAAAATACCTGGCTACATATATTGGAGACAAAGGCATTCTTTAGAGTGAACTCTTTGAGGATAAGAATGCAATTCGGCTGTTCCTAATGAGGTCTATTTAAGGTGGACTTTGTTTCTACTAAAACCTTGATTATCTTGCTTAATGGTTTCCTATACTGCAATTGCATTTGGAAACAGATTGAAATAAGGTTATGGTGTTATATACAAATTGTGATTGATTTTAATATGTTTTAAATGTGTGTATGTAAATTTTTATTAAATATCAGATTATATAAATAGATTCTGTGCTCCTTGTTATTATGAAATAACATTCGTCTTGGACCCATTCGTAGGAAACTGCGATGCACTGTGTCTTTCATAGCCAGCATCAACTTTTTCAGCCATTTGTGCTACAGTAGCTCTTCTGTGGGATTAAACCAGATGGGATAGCCTTTACTCCCCATGTGCATCAGTGAGCCTTGGGCGCCCATGACCCTTTCGTTGGTTCACTGGTTGTCCTTCCTTGTACCACTTTTGGTAGATACTAACCACTGCATACTGGGAGCACCGCACAAGACCTACCTTTTTGAAAATGCTCTGACCCAGTTGTCTAGCCCAGTGGTTCTCAAACTCTGTCCACATGGTGCCACGTTTTCCTGGTCACCCAGCAGGTGCACAGGTGTAGTCATTACTCACTGACACATTTTAAAAGATCCAAAGGTGGTGCTAATTATTTCGCTTGAGATTCTGTGAGGAGACCTGGAAAACATGCACTGTTTGGGGTTCTGAGGACCGAGTTTGAGAACCTGTGGTATAGCCATCACAACTTGGCCCTTGTCAAAGTCACTCAGATCTTTAGGCTTGCCCATTTTTTTTATTCCAATACATCAACTTCAAGAACTGACTGTTCACTTGCTGCATAATATATCCCACCCCTGTACAGGTGCCATTGTAAAAAGATAATCCTTGTTATTCACTTCACCTCTCAGTGGTTTTAATGTTATGGCTGATGGGTGTACATTGAGGAATGCTGCATTCCCAGCGATAATGTGCAGGTCTGTATACTATCTTCCCTGAACTTTGCAAACTATTCAATCTGCCAAGTTTATACTTTTGTTAAGGACAGCAGGTAACGGCTTTGTTTTGGTCTGTATGTGGTTGCCTTTCACTTGCTGAAAGTGGAGGTGCACCTGAGTTGCATACGATTCTGAAACGCCCGATAATGCATGCGCTCAGCTAGAGAGCGTGCGCAGTGACAAAATTCTCAAGATCTGACTGCAAAACAGACTTGCATACGCCTCTGCATCAGAGTTTCCTACCCTCACGCATTTCGCGGGAGTCTCCCGAATTAAGGTGGGAGCTCCCGCCACCCCGCAAAGAAGGCTGAATCCCCCACATTGCCTCAGATCTGTATAAAAATCTGGACTGCGCATGCGCGAGTCCGGGGCAAAGGGGGCGGGTCCTGAGCTTCACTATGTCAAGACGCAGGGTCGTACTCACCGGGTGCAGAGAGTCAGAAGTGTGGCGGCTACTGGCCCGGAGGTCTCCTGGGCATGCCATCCCCTGCTCACACACTGCTGGGAGAGACTGATGCTCCCAGCATTCACTGGCCAGGCAGTGATAACATATGACGGAGGAGGGAGAAGCTGACTCCGGAGGAGGAATGAAGACAGAGACAGAGGAGCTACATGAGACTGTGAGTGTTAGAGCTCACTGCACCTCCTGCCAAATCTATTCATGTCAGTGCCGTGGGGGAGGAGAGGGGGTGGGAGATCTATGTGTGTGTGTGACTGTGAGTGGGCATCTATTAGTGTGTGTGTGTGTAAATATATTTAAATTGATATATTCAATATAACAAGTACAGTAGCACGGACCATAATATAATAGAAAGTTCAATGAGTAGGATTTTATTTTGCATCATACTTTATAAATAAGGTATACTTCATTCTTTGTATAAATCAATTGTATTAACATTCAACAAGAAAATTCATTATTATTATTTTTGTCAAATAGCTTGAGTTAGGAACAGAAGTCAGTGTACAACACTCTCTATTGTTTCCTGAATGCACAATGGTCCTGTTTCAGAGCCGGACGCTATGAAAGAGCGTTTGCTCTGAATCAGGGCGTTTTTTTTTTTTCTCTTTTGTGCGGCCATGTCATGTTGACACGCCCCATTTTTAAGTGACCACGCCCATTTTTTCCTGCGCGCGCCTTTGGCACATATCAGGGTGTTGGGGGGGGGGCTCCCTTTTCAAATTTGCCCTGGGCTCCAAATACCCTAGTTACGCCACTGCCTGCTGGGTGACCTGGAAAAAGTGACCTGTGTCGGGTCCTGAGGACCGAGTTTGAGAACCTCTGGTCTGTTTGACCACAGAGTGTATTATCACTATAGGATCTGATGGTGTTTTCTATCTCTATACATATATAACGTAGTGGCCATCCATCTTTGCTCTTTCCTCCTTCTCCTAACTGTATGTAAATACAAGCTGGAACAATAATAATATGTTATAGATGTAAAGCATTGTTATGAGTCTGTGGGGCCCATTTATTAATGATCGCATTTTGCAATGCGATCAGGGCATGCAGTACCGCCCCTGATCGCATTGCAAAATGTGATCCTATCTGCCGGATGTATTATCCGGGACATGCAGGGAGACGGGCTCCTAAAAGAGCCCGTCCCTGCGATGTCTCCGGAGGGCAGTCGGGGCTTCTGCGCATGCGCAGTCCCACGGACTGCACATGAGCGGCGCCCATTGCCGGCGGAGGGATCTGGCAGATCCCATAGGGGGAGGGGCCCTAGATTGCACACCCTAAGCACAATGTGAGGTGCTACCTGCTGAGACTTGTAGTGCTGCAAGCATAAAGAGACAAATGCAAGTGCACACTCTAACCATGCGGAACCTAATAATATAATTGCTAAATAGCATCAAAGAGGTTCTTTGCATAATAGTGTCCATAATTATGGGCCTGCCCACCGCGTCCAGCTGACCTCTATCAGGCAGGTCCCTAACACTCCTATGGAACAAATATAGGGCACGGGACCCCCCAGGCCAAACCAGCAGAACTGTCCCATGGCATCACACTAGTGTGAGATTTAAAGTGAGGGTTAAGGAATAATAAAGAAAGCCTATGTGTTAAGTCCTACATAAGTAGGAGGTTATAGTAAAAAGTGTATGAAGTGCTACAGATATAAAAAACAAACTAAGGAAGTGAAAAAGTGTACATTATGATGCCATGAATCAGTCCAGCCACACCAGCCCAGAGAGCCCCGCACCCCAATACCAGTCCCAAAACTGACACAGCATATATATAAAATAGGCCTTACCCTCAATGTGCCTCATTAGATGTGCAGTCTTGGAGTGCAAGGACTCCTTGCTAATTAAAAACACCCAGGAGCAGGTGGAAGGAGTATCGTCCTTCCAGTGTACATACATACACACAGTACAGAATACAGATCCCTCCGCCGGCTGATATGCGGTAAGTCCCCATAGGCTACAGCAGCTAACGCTATCTTCAGATAGCGTTAGCTGCTGGGGCCAATATCGGGAATGCTTCGCAATTAGTCACAATTGAATACATGAACATGAAGCATAAAGTGTTGCCATATTTATTTCTGTAATGTAAAGCTTTGATATCCTTATAGATCAGAATTAGGTGCTGTTACCCACGTATAATTTAAGTTTCCTCTATATCCAGATTCTGGATAAACTAATCGGGCTAGGTCAGCTGGCATGGAAAAATACTAACAAATAGAGCTCAAGAAAGAAGTTTTAAGGTATTTTTGACTGGGGACTGACCACCTTCCCCAATCTTCATCCTCCACTCTTCTACATGTACAGTGGTTTAGATCATTGGAGTGTTCAGGGCATAGCCAACCAGACACTTGGAAATGTCACAGCAGCAGGAGATGAGTGTAGTAATCTTGTGGGAGGTAATGTCCTATCCACTTGTGATATTCAGTTAGTGAGGGGTGGAAAAGAGGAAATCAGGAATTAATATTAGTGATATAAGGCTCCAGTCATAATGGCGCAGGAGGATGTGGTGTCAAATGCACCTCCTATCTATGTGAAACAAAGGGCCTGATTCAGGTTGGATCCCAAGGCCACGTTCGCACGCAGCCAGACAATGTTTGCATTTTGCGCAAGCGTATAAGACGCAGTGCGTGTGCGCGAACCGGCCACATTGGTCGGGAAGTGATCGCAGTGAGCAGGCAGAGTCCTCATACAGTGATTGGCAGGAAGTGACCGTTTGAGGGTGGTGACGGGTGGTGGTCAGAGAAATGCAGGCGTGCTTGGCCGTTTAAACGCCATTACAGGGGTGTGCATAATTAAGCTCCTGCGATAGCATAAGCTGGCAGAGGTCTAGATGGCGACAGGAAGTTTAGTGGTTTGTGCGGTAGGGTCAGGTCTACCACAACTGTGCGGATGGTTCCGATGTTACTGATGTTTTCACTGACTTGCGATCGGGGTGCATGCGAATTCAGCATTGTGAACCAATCTGAATCAGGCCCAAAGTTCATACTTCAAACTTGTTCCTTGAACATAGCCAGACCTATTCTTTACATCTATGGCGAGGCCTATTATGATTCACAGTTGAGTGGACTATCCTGGTACTAAGCTGCAACTGGTAAACTCATTAGATTTGTCAGAAAAGTATGTTTAGTTTAATCGGACCTCTAGTAGTGAATGGGAGGCAAGCTACTCAATGCCAGTGCAGCACAATATTGGCTCACACTGAGGGGTATATTTACTAAAGTGAGAATCTTTAGCAACTTATCAGATTCTAGCTATTATCTTCTAGAATGTGCTAGCTAAATGTTAAGTAAAATCTGATTGGTTGCTATGGGCAACATCTCCATTTCTAAAAACTCTCACTGGAGGTACATGGAAACATTCACACCTAATACACTAAGGGGCCTACACATCACTTAATTTCTACAAAAGAAGGTGAAAATTAACATTTTCACCTGCAATTGTAGAAATTAAGTTATTGTGCCATTCATCAAGAAGGTAATGCAGGAGATATCATAGATATCTCCTGCTTATCTTCCTCTTGCAGAATGGCCCGTTGTCCCCATACACTAGTATGGGGGGCAGAATTCATCAAGCTCTGAAAATGCAATATTTTCGGATCTTGAGTGCGAGAACATTCGCCATCTGCAGATGGCGAGTGCTCCTGCTAATCGCTCCTTCCCAATGGGGAAGAGTCCCGGGTCGCAAAGAGGGATCCTTTTGGATCCCTCCGCCCCTGCCTGGCTCCTTCCACCGGATGTCGGGGCTCTTGTGTTCATGCGTGACCTGTGGGTCACACATGCGCACTTGTCTCACTGCTCTGAAAGGAGCACTGAATCATACTTGCCTACACTCCCGAAAGTTGCGGGAGGCTCCCAATTTTTTGGGTAGCCCCCTGCACCCCCGGAAGTGTAGGCAAATCTCCCGCATCCTGCCCACTTCCTACTGAAGCTGGCAGAATGGGGAGATTTAATGGGGAATTTGCAGGTCCGCAGGAAGGGGGTGGGGCTAAATGACGAGATTTGCAACATTTAGCCAATTACACCAACAATCCGGTCCTGAACCCGAATCGGTCTGCAGCAGCAGGTCTCCGGGCTGCTCCCGGAATGTATTTACGCAAAGTCTGTAAGTATGGCCTCAATTCACTCTTGTGTCACTAAGCTCAGGGTTGTTGCTAGATCCAAGTTGGAGAAAAGACCTCTGACGTCACAACCATGTGACCGCTGCATAAGGGCCGGACTGCTACAAGTGTTACTATCCACGTGGGCATAGAGGGGAAAAATAAACATGTGGCGAGCAAAGCGGGCAACCGTGCCTGAAGTGTGGCGAGCGAAGCAAGCCCTTGAAGGGACACTTTTTGTCCCCGTTTTGAACTTTGCCCCTCCCCCTTTTTCCGTAGGTCACGTGTTTGTGATGTCAGAGGTCCTTTGCAGCACCTCGTTCTAGACCTAACCCTAAGCTCAGGAAGGCAACAGGCCACACAGTATCCCTGCTTTCAGCAGGCATACCTGGAGGTGCTTTGACCAGTGCAGCAAAATGGTACAGTCTGCAAATACAGAAATGGTCATCTCCAGTCTCAGTTTCCTAAATGAGACACCAAAAATCACCTCCCCACAATTTTATGACAAGACCCTTTTAGAACTCTACTTCTCATGCTATCCCAGGTGATTTCCTCTATGTCTGAGAAGACTGGGACAGGGGTTTATCTGGGTCACTTTGTCTGATCCTCAGTGCCATGTGTCAGAGGATATGGCCAGGTTTGGACTGCTGAACCTGAAACAATTTGGCTTTACCCCAAATGAACTTACTCAGTAACAAGATCAAAATAATAAAGATCATGCAAACTAACAACTAGCTCTACCTAGAGTTTTAAGCATGGATATCATTTCCAGGAGGTAGGGGGGAAGACAGGGTACACTTGTCTGACTGAGCTAAAACAAAACATGAAAAAGTACTTTATTACATGGCCAGGCATCCCTTTTACTCTGCTAATCTTTTCTGAAGTGGTAGCAAAGTCTTACAAGATTTCTCTTTACATTTGTTGTATCACATTTTTTACCTGGGATTCAGAATCAGTGGTTCATAATACATTTATATGCCTGGATATGTGACAGTAATTTAACTTGATAGCTGAAAAGTCTTTAAGTTAAAATAGAAGTTAACGATATGCAATGTGATATAACTATTGACTGGAAATGAAGAGAAATTTCCATACTTTAATAGTTTTCCATATTTGTTCTTACTTTTCAGCAGGGGTCTTCAAAATGTGGTGGGAGATGTATCAAGCTGTAAAGATTAGGGAAGTGGACAAGTGAAGAAATTGCCCAGAGCAACCATTAAGCTTTGAGGTAGCATTTAGCAAGTACATTCTATAAAATTATAGGTAGCAGCTGATTGGTTTCTATGGGCAATTTCTCCACCCTCTACACTGCTGGATACATCTCCCCCATTGGGGGTTTAAAAAGCTGGGAAAGGGTATGAAATACCACCGGCCGCATGGCCGGCGGTTCGATTCCCGTCAGCGGCAGCCCGACAAGAGCAGAGTTAGAAGCAGCGGAAGCCCGACAGCGCTGGAAATCCCGATCGTGGATAGGTAAGCATCTACTAACCTAACCTAACCCCCCTAACCCTAACCCTCCTTAGTGGTGCCTAACCCTAACTTCCCCCCCAAGTGCCTAACCCTAATCCCCCCTCTAAGTGCCTAACCCTAACCACCCCCTTCCCCGCTGCCTAAACCTAAGTCCCCCGGGGGGGTGCCTAACCCTAAGTCCCCCCCGGGAGCCCTAAACCTAACCCTCCCCCCCCCCGCGCGGCTGTCCGCTCACGGCGCCCGGCATCACTACGATCGGGATGCCGGGCGCCGGTCTCCCGGCGTCGGGGAAATGCGGGCGTCTACATCTACATGCCTAGCATTTCACCCTTGCCGGGATATGACAGTAGGGAAGCCGGCTGCCGGTATTTAGGCAGTCGGCTTCCCGATTGCTTCCCAAAAAGCTGTGAAGTCACATTTTGATGTTGCGTGAGAATTCTAATATCTTGTTGGTATTGGTGTATGACTGTTATGGATACAGCCCTCATTGGGATCTCTCAGTGAATCCACCCGTTTTACTGCTGAGGCAAAAAGTAATTATTCCCTGGAATTGTATAATCATACAGCCATACTCCTATGCAAATTGTAAATTCATTACCAATCGAAAAATGTACACAAAGGCTGCTGCAAAGTGTTTGTTTGCAAACTGTTCTCAAAACCCTGTTGTCTGAGCCATCTGCCTTATTAGAGGGCAGCCAACGCCTCATGCCCATGGCCTATTTCTAGTTGGCTTGCCCAGTGACTCAATTCTCTTGGAAACTTTGTAATGGATACAATTTCCCAAACCACTGGATCTTGGCTGCATAGAGACAAGGAATACAGTGAGTACCACCTGGCTATCTGCCTAATGCTGCACATTTAGCAAAGTTGACTGCAGAACACTCTTCCTGTGGAAGAAACTAGTCTCCAAATGACTCAGATTGTTTAGAAGTTTAATAATGTTCTTCTATGTGGTGTCTGTAGTGCTACCAAGACCTAACTTGGCATGAAACAGATGACGTGATTGGTCACATGGGTTATTAGTCAGCACTGTGGTACTCGGGAATCCTGCATAGCAGCACAACTAGGAGCAGGACTGGCTTGTCTGACAAGCTTCTAATTATTAAGCAGATATCCTGGTTTGGCACAGAAAGTAGGCACTTTGCATGTGATGTTCCAATTGACATCTGTGAATGTGTCAGAAAGGATTCTTTGAAGCAATATCTGTAGGACCATATTTGGGAATTGAGCTGCCCAAGGCCGTCATTAATGAATGCAACCATACATTACTTCATGTGAATCATATACATTTGTGAACTGTCAACCCTTTTATCCGCAGCCTGTGGTTTTTATTGAAGCAACAGGCAACACGCAATAACCAATCTTTAAAAAGTAAAGAAATTGAATGTGAAACTATTCTTTTCTGCTATAAATACTGCTATATGCACATGCAGACCTGCACTTGTGGAAAGACAGTAAGATGATTTTAAATTGAAGAATATATTTTTACATACATACTTATTATATGCAAATGAGACAAAGGGCTCTATTTATTATCATTATTTTTACAGTGAAAAAGGATGATTTCACACCCGTTTCACATTATTTTAGTATCACCTAAAGTTACTAAAGGGCAATTGGAGTAGAATTCGTAAAATTCTACTCCAACCCCTAATTATCACATATTTTTATTAAGCAGATCGTATTTCCCATAATTGTAATGGGATATGTGATCTAGCCAAAGTTACTAAAAATAAAATGTGAAAAAATACCGGGGGAAGCCCTGTGATAATAACACCACATGGAGGAGGCAATATCCAGGGTCTCCCCCACAGAGCCGTAGCTAGACATTTTGGTGCCCTGTGCCAGAAAGAGCATTGGCGCCCCCTCATTTTTCAAAGGGACATAATGCACTCAAAAAATTGCCATGGCTTCATGGGGACAGGCCAGGGAAGAGATAGGAGAGGCCGGGAGATGCTGGGGATGAAATAAGAGGAAGCTATAAAGCAAGAATGATAATAAACAGAAATTTGCCAGCCCCAAACAGCGCCCCCTGACCTGTGGTGCCCTGTGCGATGACACCGGCCGCACTACACTAACTATGGCCCTGCTCCCCTGGTTACCGGACTCCTGCTCCACTCTAACGGACAGAGCAGAGCCCGGAGCCGGCCCCAGTGATCAGCTGTGTGGTCTAAACAGACCACACACTGATACACTGTAAAAGAAAGAAAAAAAAAATTTGTAAAAAAAAAAACTTACCAGAGTCCAGGGACCGGTGATCGGGGCTCCAGTGATGTCCTCCCTCCGGTCAGCTGGTCTCTCATCCTGCACCGGGTCTCAGTGCAGGATGGGATGTCAGCTGACCAGAGCCACAGAGAACATCACCGAAGCACCATTCACTACAGGAGGTAAGTGTAATTAAGGGAGGGGGGGTCGCGGGGGGGGGGCTTCGATCGCCGGGGCTGGTCTTAGCAGGGGCGGGGCTTAGCGCTGGCCGGTTGGCACATGCTTGGGCACTTGTCACTGTATTTTTTTCTAAAATACCGTGATAAGGCTGCGGAGGGGATTCACAGGGACAGAGCTTTATCATAAGCTCCGTCCCTGCAAGGGATTTTTGGTAAGTCCCTGTGATATTGCCTGAATTCGCAATGCGAATTCAGTCGGTAATATTACACTACAATCTGCATTCAAAATGCGGATTGTAGTAAATAGAGCCCATGGACTGAAAGGGAAAAGCCAGAGGCGTATTTATAATGGGTGCAGGGTGTATGGTGCACACGGCCAGGGGGGCCCACACCGCACACCCTGCACCTATATTATACTTAACACTCCGGAGTCCCACGACAGTGCTGTAAAAAACGCCTGGAAAATGGCTGCCGCTGGTTGATTTTGTGTGGGGGGGTCATTTTATTTTTAATCTTTTGCACTTCATATACTTTTAACCCTATAAAGCTTGCATCATAGTTAAACATCATCATTATTATTTTAAAAGTCTGGAGTTTGTCTATGATTGTGGAGACCTTTGTTTTATGTTATGTGTATAAGCCTTCCAAAATAAACATGGTCTATTTATATGCAGGTAGCTGTAAAGCAAGCAACAGTGTATATTTTTAACCTTATATTTAAAGTGTTTGCCAACAGTTAATAGCATTTGGAGCTCCTTGCAGACTTCGACAATACAATTACCCACACTAGGGGGTCTATGTACTAATAATCGCGGACCCGCCACGTACCTAACTCGCCAGGGATATTTACATTTTTAATAAAAATATCCTGGCTATGTACAACCGGAACTTGCAGGGACAGCGGTTGTGGTAACCGCTGTCCCCGCATGTTATATCCCCGGCATTTAGGACAAGTCTTTCACAGCACAGCATCAGCTTCCGGAACTGGCTGGGGGGCTGCGGGGGAGAGATCAAAAGATCTCTCTCCTGACCCTGGAGCTTCCATAGGCTTACAGTAGTTTACACCATCTGAAGATGGTGTAAACTACTGGGGCTAAACTCGGAAAAGCGTTGCTTTTTGGAGTTTAGTACATATGGGTAAGATCGTAGTCCCCATTGATAATAATGGGGACTGCAATCTGCAGCGATAATTAGCACTTTTCCAAAGATTTCTGTGAAATCTCCTGCATTGGGCTTTTAGTACATAGGATCGATAGATAAAATAATGCAGAAACTGGAGTTTCTGCATAATTTTATGTAAAAAATGGCTTGATACATAGGCCCCTAGATCTATGTGGATTAACCAAAAATGTGTTCTGAGAACTGGAATGTAAACTTGGCGCTACCACACTGCTAGCAACGGATAGTAACAGCTGTAGAGTGTATGGTTATACTAGACACAATTCATATGCATTCTAAAAGCGGTAAAACCTCTAGTAAGATGCATATAATTAACCTCAGTGGGTTCGTTGTATGTTTTAGTTACAATTACAACGTTTTAGTTACAATCTAAGTTGAGTTTGTAATATGTTTGTAGTTTAGCAAATTTCAAATACAGTAAGTGCAAAATAAAATAGATAATAAAATCTAATTTAATTAATCCTTTTTGCAGTATGGCGATGTGTGTTGTGTTTTGCTGTCTGGGTGAGGACAGGAGGGGCAGATAGAAGGAATGTTACAAGCTTCATAGACGTCTGCATGAACCTGTTGACTCTAGAAAGCTGGAACAATGCCAACAGAGTGCAATGTATATGTGTAACACTTGCGTGCTGGAGATGTGTCCGCTATCCCTATACTGACATCAGTCTCCAGCTGCCTGTATCCAAATTCATGCAAATGGTGTTAAAAAAAAATAGCAAAAAGACAACCATTTTACAGATGAGTCTGACAGAATTTCTGCCAGTTGCAGTGATTTGTGTTGAGGATTTCTGCATCAAAGATCGATGAGGGGCACATTTATTAATTATCGCAAATTTTCCCCATTACAGAAAATTCCTCTTTCATTGCTGCTTTTTGTGGCAGTGAGAGAGGAAGATTTAGGGCAGGTTTCCAAGAAGCTCCAGACAGGACATCACATCAGATAAGATGTTGTCCTGCTTGCAAAATACAGTATAGTAATAGCCCTCGCCATTCATTATACTGCCAGGTTAGGACCTTACCATATCACTGTCATAGCTTTGCAAAGAAGGTAGGGAAGAGCTTCAGCCTAAAGGGGGGGTCAGAAGATACCGGATGGGTATTCACCATAGGGAGCTAGCTGAGACAAGCTTTTCAAAGAGATCCATATCACTATCACTATAGAGATATGTGATATCTCTGGTTTATTTCATTTATAGATAAGTTACTTAATTTTGCCATAGTCCTGCATGAATGGATGTTGTAACAGTAGTCATGGCTTAATATGGCTTAATTAATTAAAAGTGCTTATAATTGCTGTTGAGTGGAAAATAAAAATAAATATAAAAAATTAACAAAGTAAGTTACATATTGCCCTTCCTAACATTGATATCTTTGTCTAATAATGAAATATTATCTACTGAAGTATATCTGTAACTGTAACATACATTCATCACTATCGATTCGACCCATTGAATGCTTCTTTCTCCTGGAGGTCATTAGTAATCGCACGTGGAGCATACTGCAAAATGCTTATGTTGCGTCCACCCAGGGTACCTAATGGTTCATGCCTCCCAGGGCCGGCTCTAGGGGTGTTCGACCAGTGCGGTCGCACATGGGCGCCACCCATAGAGGTCGCGCACCTCCCCAACATCCCGATTTCAGCGGGACAGTACTGTCCCACCGTTCCACCCGTGCGCCGAAGTGGCCCGCGGGTGGTCAAATCGGGAGGTTGGGGACCCCCACCGCCGCAGTTGTGTGGCGGTGCCGGACCCCGGAGTGTGAATGGATGGCGCGCGCGGCATGCATTCACTGACGGCAGAGGGCTGGGCATTACCCCCAGCCTGACATTATTTGGAGGCGTGCCATGCGGGCACGCCTCCAAATAACGTCACTCAGGGGGCATGGCCTAAGAAAGAGGCCATGCCCCCAATTTCACACGTGATTACAGGGTGCTATCTACCGGGCCGGCACAGGGTGTCCAGACCCCTGGAGCCGGCCCTGATGCCTACCCCTTGCTTCAGTAGATGTTTAGAAGCATACTATGTGCGCAGAGAGGTAGACCAATGCCCAAAAGTGCCCTGCGCCAGTGTAAGTGTCACATCAAAGCCCAACCTCCATCTTTTAAGAACCACCCTTCTCAATAGGAGAAACTTTTCTATTTCTTTCAACAGCTTATACCAATAGTGAGGGAACATAGGGACTATCTTTATTGCAAATGGCAGTGTGTGTGTGTGTGTGTGGTGCATTTCTCTGCCGGTGGAAAATGTGTCCCATTGGAACTGTAGGGTTAGACTGAGACTCAAGGGCCGCCGTTCCCTCCAGGAGTGGATACAGGGGCCGATTCTGAATCGGATGCAGACATGGTCGAGTTTGCTTCTTTTGCTGCAGTCGCAGCTGCGTAATTATGCTAATGCCGATTAAATACCTTTCTGCTGTAAATCCATGTATCAGAAAGTGCAAGGACTGAGACGCCTACAGCCAGGGCCGTAGCTAGGGTAGTGCGGCCGGTGCCAGCGCACAGGGCACCACAGGACAGGGGGCGCTGTTTGGGCCTGTGAAATTTCTGTTTATTATCATTCTTGCTTGCAGCTTCCTCTTATTTCATCCCCAGCATCTCCTGGCCTCTCCTATCTCTTCCCTGGCCCTTCACCATGAAGCCATGGCCCTTTTTTGGGTGCATTATGTTCCTTTGAAAAATGAGGGGGGCGCCAATGCTCTTTCTGGCACAGGGCACCGAAAAGTCTAGTTACGGCTCTGCCTACAGCTAGCATCCATAGATGCTGAGAGAGCGCTTGCTGCGTCTTTAAATGTACCATCGGTGGCACCATCAAAACTTGCACCAGCCCTATGACAGGTGCAGGTTCTCTGTCTGAGTATGGTCTCCTATGTGAGCAGTTGAGCGTCTCTGTACACAACCGCTTTCTGCGACACGCCTCCGACACTCCCATAAGATGCAGCACCTCCATGCCTCATTTTAGCCACCCCCGTTACCTCCCAGTCACCGTCCATGACTGCCCCTTAAATTATTGCTACCGTGCGTCCAAATCTGTACTGCGACTCTGTATGTAGAAAATCAGGGCGTATGCGCAGTGTGACTCAGACGCATACGCAGACAATAAACATTGCTCCGCTTCATCCGATATTGCTGCTGCGTCTAATTCAGAATCAGCCCCATAGTGTGCGCCACTTACAGCTCTTTATCTCATCTCCGTAATCGCACACTACAAACGGAAATGCTTCTCCACAAATGTCGCCATGTTGCTACTCAGCTATATGCATTTGTGCGATTGGAAGGGCACAGTGGGTACAAGGCTTATTTTGCACAGTATAAAGTAGCTGTTTTCTGCATTGTGTGTAGGTGGCAATTTAATTCCCTTTATCTTCTATAGGCACATATCTATCAATATCATTCATTCTTCTTATTACCTACCCTGCCCTCTTTATTAGTCCCCCTTTCCCCCATCCTCTATTGTATCACACACAGATTACTCCCCTGTCCTATCCCTTTATGTATACCTGTTTATATTTACTGTGTAGTGCGCAGAGTATGCCCAGCCTGAGGACATACTTGTGTAACAGCACATTCCTGGCCCTATTTATCTCAGGCAGACACTGGATATTTATCACCACTGATCCATGTAACTTGAAGCTGTATCTTAGTGCCCAGCTGTGTATTAATTTGAGGTCACACTGTCCTCCCTGACAACATAATGCAGACCTGTATGTTGAGATCCACAAGCAAGAAGGGAGCATTATGCTAACAGTAGTGGGACTACAGTACCATGTTCTTTTCATATGCTACGTACATTTACAGCTGACAGTGTTCTCGTGATTACAATGATATGCTCATGCCCCACTATTTATCAGCACCCATTGCTAATAAAACAACAGAAAACCATTTCTATGATTACTCCTGAATGCTGCCTTAGGCATGTGTCTAGTTTGTCTACATCAGCAGCTCTCAAACTGTGGGTCGTGACCCCAAAGTGGGTCGCGGCCATCTCAGCTTGGGGTCGCGACTTACATGTGGTCAGGTTGATGACTCCTCTGATCTCTCAGCCAGTGATCTAAGGAGAGTGAAACCAGTTGGTCTGTTATTTCAGACTCCTCGGATCACTGGCTGAGAGATCCAAGGTGTCATCAGGCAGCCCCGTCCCCACCCCAGTGCTCAGCGTCTCCTGTCCTCCTGCTCAGCAGCAGAAACTGACACACAGGCAGCAAGCATCAGCAGCAGACAGACTCAGAGGAGCCATCTGCCGGACTCTCTCTGCAGTCTGTGCAGATGCTCTTAAGTAAGTGCAGCCTGGGGGTCCGCAGCTGCCAGGGTGGGGGGACACAGAATGTGTGATGATTGCTGTGGAGGGGGAATTAACATCTGCAGGGGAGCATGAGCATTGAGGGGAGTGCTGAGCACAGACCTCATGGGGCAACAAGGGAGCACATAGGGGGTCATTCAGACCCGGTCGTTAGCACCGATGCACTCGGACCGGGTCGATGGCCCCCCACAGAGCATGCGCCGGCGCCGTCGTGCACATGCGTGAGACCCGCTGCAACCGACAGCGCCGGTTGTAGCGGGTCTCGATCCAAAGGAGGCGAGCTGTTGATGTTGATTGACAGCTCGCCCCGTTTGGAAGGCGGGCCGGGGGGGTGGCAGCCCAAACGGGGGCGTTACCATGGGAACGCCTACCGTTTGGGGGCGGCCCCACTGACATCATTAGTGATGTCAGTGGAGAGCTTCCGGCTCAGACAGAGCCAGAAGCTCTCCGGGGCTTACGACAAGGGAGACCCTACCCTAGGGTCTCGTCGTAAGCCCTGATGGTCGCGACCATCACCTTAGGCGGTCGTAAGGCTGTGGGTGTTAACCCACAGCCTTACCACCGCAAAGGAGGACGTCTTGAAAATTCAAGACGTCCTCCCCTCATTCAGACCGACCGCACGCTCTGTGCGACCGGCTCTGAATGAGGTCCATAGTGTGGGAACTGGAGGGGGGAAACAGAAAATAAATAAATTTATTAAAAACCCACTGCCTTCCCCCTGTCATCCACCACCTCCACCCTGAAATGCACTGCCCCCTCTGTCTTTCTCACTTACTGCCTCCCTGTCACCCTCTGCCTCTCCCTGCCTCCCCGTCACCCAATCACCCCATGCCATCCTCTGTCTTTCCCTTTCATGCTCTGCCTCCCCCTGTCACCCACTGGTTCTCCCTGTTACCCACTGCCTTCTATGTCACCCTTTGCCTCCCCCCCACTGCTTCCCCAGTCAACCACTGTCTTTCCTACCACCCTCTGGCTCTCTCTGCCACCCTTTGCTGCTCCTTGCCACCCACTGCCTCTCTCTGTCACCACTTCCTCCCCTGTTACCCACTGCTTCTTGCTGCCTTCCACTGCCTCATCCTGCAACCCACTCCCTTTTCCTGTCATCCACTGCTTCATCCACTTCTTCCATTAAGGGAGAGGGGGGTCCCAGAGCAAAAAAGTTTGAGAACCCCTGGTCTACATTATAACAGTCTGGTACCAATAGAGCTGACATGGGCAACTGTGAAGAACCTCAGTGTCCTTTTCTTGCATCTACAAAAACCTGTCTGGGAGATGTGAACATGCAGACAAATAGGAAGCTATTAGTACACTCTATAATCTTGCTCACATGGAACCATGGATGGGCAGATGGAGTGAGGCTTGGATGGCTTCTCCATTGGACTCCATCATACTGTAGTCTGCTACTGCCAAAAGAGGCTGTATAATTTGCACCACCCTGCACCTATGGAGGTGACAGGCACACCTACAACCATCTGCACTGTCATTGCACTGTGCTGTATAAATCACTTACCTGAGTCATACAGAGACTATGGGCTCTATTTATCAACATTATTTTTACTAAAATAATGTGAAAAAGGGTGTTTTCACACCCTTTTCACATTATTTTAGTATCACCTATAGTTATTACAGGGCAATTGGAGTAGAATTCGTAAAATTCTACTCCAAGCCCTAAGTATCACTTATTTTTAGTAAGCAGATCGCATTTCCCATTACTGTAATGGGAAATGTGATCTGACCATAGTTACTAAAAATAAATGTGAAAAAAATATCGGGGAAAGACCTGAGATAATAACGCCACCTGGAGGTGGCGTTATCCAGGGTCTCCCCCGGTTACCGGCCTCCTGCCCTGCTCTAACGGGGAGAGCAGAGCTGGGAGTCGGTCCCAGTAATCAGCTGTGTGGTCTAAACAGACCGCAAGCTGATTACTGTAAAAAAAAAGAAAAAAAAAATTGTAAAAAAAAAAATTACTTACCTGACTCCAGGGACCGGTGATCTGGCCTCCGGTGATGACTCCCCTCCGGTCAGCTGGTCTCCCACAGT
Source organism: Taudactylus pleione (assembly GCA_031769625.1). Classification (NCBI taxonomy): domain Eukaryota; kingdom Metazoa; phylum Chordata; class Amphibia; order Anura; family Myobatrachidae; genus Taudactylus; species Taudactylus pleione. The sequence goes on along the minus strand of JAUIMM010000255.1, from coordinate 9,313,290 downwards.
GCACTGCTGCCCGGTCATCAGGTGATCGGACCCCAGTGCAGTATGGGAGATCACCTGACCGGAGAAATGGAGATCATCACCGGAGGCCTAGAGCATGCAGGTAAGTGTAAGTAAGGGAGAGGGGGGTCGCGGGGGTGGGGGGGTGTCGCGGGGAGTCCGCGATCGTGGGGGGCGGGGCTTAGTGCCAGGGGCGGGGCTTAGTGCCGGAGGGGCGGTAGCAGCTGCAACCGGTCGGCGCATGCGCGGACACTTAATCACAGTATTTTTTGCGAAAATACCGTGATAGGGCTCCGAAGGGGATTAGCAGGGACAGAGCTTTATAGCAAGCTCTGTCCCTGCAAGGGATTTGTAGTAAATCCCTGTGATATTGCCTGAATTCGCAATGCGAATTCACTCGGTAATATCACACTACAATCTGCATTACTAATGCGGATTGTAGTAAATAGAGCCCTAAGAGCTCTATTTATTAACATTATTTTTACTAAAATAAAGTGAAAAGGGTGTTTTCACATCCTTTTCACATTATTTTAGTATCACCTATAGTTATTACAGGGCAATTGGAGTAGAATTCGTAAAATTCTACTCCAACCCCTAAGTATCACAGGGAGAGCAGAGCCGGGAGTCGGTCCCAGTAATCAGCTGTGTGGTCTAAACAGACCGCAAGCTGATTACTGTAAAACAAAAAGAAAACATTTTTTTTTACTTACCTAACTCCAGGGACCAGTGATTGGGCCTTCGGTGATGTCTCCCCTCCGGTCAGCTGGTCTCCCATAGTGCACTGCGGCACGATCATCAGGTGATCGGGTCCCAGTGCAGTATGGGAGATCACCTGACCGGAAAAATGGAGGACATCACCGGAGGCCCGGATCATGCAGGTAAGTGTAATTAAGGGAGAGGGGGAGTCACGGGGGGGAGGGTGTCACGGGGGTCCGCGATCGCGGGGGTGGGGCTTAGCGCCGGGGGGGCAGCAGCGCGGTCGGCCGGCGCCTGCGCGGGCACTTTGTGACAAGTGTACGGAGGGGATTCGTAGGGACAAAGCTTTATCGCAAGCTCTGTCCCTGCAAGGGATTTGTAGTAAATCCCTATGATATTGCCTGAATTCGCCGTGCGAATTCAGTCGATAATATCACATTACAATCTGCATTCAGTATGCGGATTGTAGTAAATAGAGCCCTAAGGGCCTGATTTAGAGGGGAATGCAGACACTCCCATAACTCTCCCATAAGATGGACCATCTCTGTGCATCTGTTTAGCCACTTCCCAGTCACTGCCAAGGAACAGCCATCACTTTTCCAAGATATCTCTGATACTGTGCGTCTCAATCACTATAGCGCCTTTGTGTGTACACTCTATGCAACACATGCCCTGTAGCAGTATTTAGAGATTTTCGCACACCCACAGTAGCATAAGAAATCCCTTAACCCGTGAACATTATCATTGTGTGCAGGGCCGGCGCTACCACTAGGCAAACTTAGGCATTTGCCTAAGAGCGCCGGCCACGGCAGGGCGGTAGTGTGGACGGCACATAAGTGCCGTCCACACTACACTACTAGGAACAAACACACAGCCGCCGGCGCCTGTAGCTGTGTGTTTGTTTTAGCAGCCGATGAGAGTCAGACAGACTCTCATCGGCTGCTGCGCCCACTGCCGGAGCCGGGCTTCCGGCTCCCGCAGTGGCTGATGGGAGAGACATCATGACGTCTCTCCCATCATGCAGAGCGGGCCGGCCCAGGAGGACGCCGGACGGAGGAGCATGCCGGAGCAGGAGGGGGACGGACTACTGCTGGGGTACTACCTGTGGGACTGATGGGAGCACTGTGGGGGCACTACTAGGGGCACTGCAGGGGTACTACTAGGGGCACTGTTGAGAGCACTGTGGGGGCACTACTAGGGGCACTGCAGGGATACTACTAGGGGCACTGATGGGGGTACTACTGGGGCACTGTTGGGGGGACTACTAGGGGCACTGCTGGGGGTACTACTGGGGCACTGCATAGAGGGGGATTACTACTAGGGGTACTGTTGGGGGGGACTGCTACTGGGGGCATTGCTAGGGCAGACTGCTACTAGGGTCACTGCTGGGAGGACTACTACTGGGGGCACTTCATAGGTGGGATTACTGCTGGCTGGGGGGGCTACTACTAGGGGCACTGCTACTGTAGGCACTGCACTGGTGGGACCACTATTGGGGGACTGCATAGGGAGGGCTGCTACTGGGGGGATTACTACTGGGGCACTGCTGGGGGGGAGACTACTACTGGGAGCACTGCATCAGGGGGACTACTACTGGGGGCACTGCATAGGGAGGGTTACTACTGGGGTCACTATATAAGGGGCACTGCATAGGTGGGGGACTACTACTGGGGGCACTGTATAATGGGCACTACTGAGGGCACTGTATAAGGTGCACTGCATGGGGGGACCACTACTGGGGGCACTGCATAGGGGGGACCACTACTGGGGGCACTGTATAAGGGCTTGTGTAGCTATCAAGGGTGGGGGCGTTAGGCTGAAGAAATGCCTAGGGTGCCAAGAAACCTTGCACCGGCCCTGATTGCATGCGGCGCTGAATCAGGCCCTAATATAGCTTAATGTAGACAATCTTGAAGGCGATAACAGCATAAAGAAAGTCTATTTTATTAATAAGTTGGATAAAGTAACTTGCTTCGATAAAAGTCCGATGTTGAAGAACAACAACTTGATTTGATATACTTTGATAAGAGTCCAATGTTGAAGAACAATAAGTGGATGATTCAATGTTTGAAGAATAATATTTGATTTGATGAGGATCCGATGTTTGAAGGATAATAATTGATTTGTTTGGGATCCGATGTTAGAAGAATGATATTTGATTTGATGAGGATCTGATGTTTGAATAATATTTGATTTTATGAGGATCCGATGTTGATCGGTAAGGACCGATGGTGATACTTTAATGTAGGGGTGAGCGGGTTCGGTTTTACTCGGTTTTACCCGGATCTTTTTATTGGCTGTCGCCGAACATGTGTTTTGGATAGCGAATTAAATCGAGCCAAAGTTGCGGTAAAGTGGCGATAAGAACCGAGTAAAACCGAGTAAAACCGAACCCGCTCACCCCTACTTTAATGTAGTTGACCGGTAAGGACCGATGGTTATATGAGAGATAATTCCCAATAGCAAGTCCAGACTGCAGCAGATGATATATGAGAGATAATCCCCAATGGCAAGTCCAAACTGCAGCAGATGATGTAGGAGTCTGGTTCTAGATGAAGCAAATAGAATAGGACAGACTGTACCGTTTGGATAAGGCATATCGGGGAGCTCAATACTTCAGCTGTAACTTCAGCGATAAGCGACGTTGTACTGGCAACAGTGGCTAGTCAGGAAATGGAACTTATAGGGCAGGATCCCTGATGACTGGATACTGAGGTCAGTAGGCAGAGTGCTGAATGGAAGCATAGCGTCAAGGGACAGAGTCCAAGATGGCCGCGCCCATATCCCCCCGTCCAGGAGGGAACTCCAGCGTGCGGCCTGCATATCAATATGCACAGGAAGCCTGTCAGAAATAGAAGGCCGCAGAGAACCATCAGCAGGCCCAAACATCATCCGGGTGCAGGGAATCGGTATGAAATACCGCCGGCCGTTCGATTCCCGGCAGCGGCAGCCCGACAGATGAACAGATCCCGGCAGCGGCAGCCCGACAGCGCTGGAAATCCTGATCGTCCTCAGGTAAGTAATAACTAACCTAAGTAAGTGCCTAACCCTAACCCCCCCTTCCCCGCTGCCTAAACCTAAGTCCCCCCGAGGGATGCCTAACCCTAAGGCCCCCCAGGGGGTGACTAACCCTAACCCTCCCTCCCCCGAGCCTAACCCTAACCCTCCAGAGGGGGTGCTTAACCCTAAGATCCCCCGGGTGCGCTAAACCTAATCCTCCCCCCCAATCCTCCCCCCCCCCCGCAGCTGTCCGCTCGCGGCACCCGGCATCCCTTCGATCAGGATGCTGGGGCGCCTGGCTCCCAGCGTCGGGAAAATGACAGGCGCCTGGATATAGACGCCTGTCATTTAACCCACGCCGGGATAAAGCAGTTGGGAAGCCGGCTGTCGGAATCACGTCATCCGGTTTCCCGATTGCATCCCGGGTACAGTGCCTGGATAGGCACCGGAGAGGTAAGAAGGTAGCTTTAATAGTGCAGATCATAACTGGGACATAGAACTTCACTCAGGAGTCCCCAGTGGGAGTAAGCAGGACCAAAAAAGATTAAGGGCCTGATTCAGAGCCGGACGCTATTTGCGTTCGCTCGGTCAGAAAAAGGGGCCGGCTATTTAAATTGAGCGCTCGCTCTTTGCGCTCTATGTCTGAGCGAGCGAACGAAACATGCGCTCGCTATTTTGTAAAGACGCCCCCTGGCCGCTCGCATCATACGTCATCTCCGCTATTTATTTGATTAATCGAGTACATCGAAAGGCATCTGAACTGCTCGCAGTGCTTGTGGTAGGTTTATCCTACCGCAATCATGCGAACATTTCAGGCTAAGAGACAACCAAGTGACGTGGTCAATGACGCTGCTTTGTTAATTATGCACACCCTTAAAACGCCCGTTTTGACCTTTTGGCACGCCTGCGTTCGGATCACCACTCCCCGTTTTCAAGCACCTTCCCCTGTTACCACCCACAAACGCCTCATCCTGTCACTCAAATTAGCAGGCACTCGCTATTTTGCGAGCGCTCGATTTCCGACCGCAATGACTGGTTGGCGCATGCGCATTACAACCCATATGCATGCGCAGTTGTGCGAACATCGCTCGGAGCGAACGAGCGGCCGCTTACGAGCGGCTCTGAATCAGGCCCTTATATCCCAGAACCCTCCCTCTCTCTCTTCTTTTGATGTTTACATTATCCGTCTATTCTTTCCTCTCCATCTTCACGTTGCTGTAATTTATCAAATGATTGCCCTCGGCCCAGTCCAATTCCTTCTTGATAGCTTTGCAGTGTGGCTAACTCTATTTCTATTTCCTATCTTTACTCTTATACTAGTCGATTATAATGTTCTCCTTGACACCCCAACTCTGCCACCACAAACCTTCACTTCCTCCTGTCACCCAGTGGAATTTATTGCCCACCTACTGAGATGGACCCTCCATTGACCTTATCTTCCACCACTTCTACTGATCCAATCCTCCTTTCCTTCAGCCACAACTTACTCCATGCCCCCTGCATCCAAATCTACAGCAACACCGAAATGCTCTCTATCTGATCCACTTCTCATTGTCACTAAACTATCTCCTATTGATGCCCAGTCCTGCCCTGACCAAGCTGCCTCTACAAAATACTTATTGCAGCCCTAGACAATGCAGCTCCAGCACACACAGAAGGGCTGGTTCTGAGTTGGACAAGGCCGCAGCTGAGTCTTTTGCCGCAGTCACATCTACGCCTTATGCTAATGCCACAGACGATTTTCTACTAACTGAGACGCCCACTTGCAGCATCTTGAGAGGTGCATTTCTGTCTCGGAGTGTCTTTAGACGCACCATGGGGCGCACCATTGACAACTGACGCATTCACATATTTACAACATTGGCCGTTTGTGTGCAACAGTTTCCACCACAGTCTCTCAGCCTTCCCTACAAAAGTCTTAGGGCCTGATTCAGAGCCGTTCGCTATTTGTGGTCGTTCGTTCAAAAACAAGGGGTGGCTATTCAAATGATCCGTTCGCAAATTGCAGTCTGTTCCCACCTCTAAGTCTGAACGAGCGAGCAAAACATACGCTCGTTTTTTTGTTAAAAACGCCCCCTGGCCGCACGCACCATACGTCATGTCCGCTATTTATTAGATTAATCGAGTACATCGTACAGCGTATGAACTGCTCGCTATTCTTGTGGTTGGTGTTTTCAACCGCTATTTTGCGAGCAGTTCTGAGTTAAAAAAAACCAAGTGACGTGGTCAATGACGCTGCTGGATTAAATATGCACACCCTTAAAACGCCCGTTTTGACCTTTAAGCACGCCTGCGTTCGGATCTCCACTCCCCGTTTTCAAGCACCTTCCCCTGTTACCACCCACATACGCCTCATTCTGTCACTCAAAATAGCAGGCCCTCGCTATATTGCGTACCAACGATTTTCGGCCGCACTGACTGGTTCGCGCATGCGTACTAAAAACCGTACGCATGCGCAGATGTGCGAACATCGCTCGGAACGAGCGTACTGTCGCTAGCGAGTGGCTCTGAATGAGGGCCTTAATTCATTACACATCTCAACGCTCGTATCAAAATACTCTCCCTCTTGTCTCTGGTGCCCACCACTACATGACTTCTCCTGTGCCAACATGCCAGATCAAACTCTCCCGCAGCCTTTAAAGCTTTGTATGTTTTCTGAAAACCCATCTCTTTATTATGGGTGTATTTATCATTCAATATTTGGTGCACATCCCCCGAAAACACCCTTTGTCGGGGGATACCCATAAATTTTAAGTATCACCCGAATGTAACAAAAGGGACTGCAACATATATCTCCGATATCGGCTGTGGTCCCTCCATTTCCAACAGCAGCTGCAGTCCACATAGGTTACTGTGAGGGCTGGAAGCTGTCAGATTTACCAAGCTGAAGATGGCATTAGCTGAAGATGGCATTAGTACATTCCACATTCCGAAATACTCCCCGGCAACGGGCATCGCACATGCGTTGTCAGCAGATCACACGTGCACAGTAGCGCTGCTGGGTCCCAATATAGCCCCTGTCCCTGGATATGATCATTGATGCATCATTTCTTATTGCTGCAAATTCCGGCGATAAGAAATTACAATGATCGAGTCTAAAACCTGATAATTAATACATATTCCCCCAAGATCTTAACCTTTTCCCACTTATACAATCCACACTAGTTCACTCTCACAACTGTCTCAATCTCCACTTGGAACCACATTCGATCCCTTTGTTCCAGCTGTGCTTAATTAGAATGTAAGTTGCCACCCTAACCTCTGTTTTCATGCCAGTATGTCTACATTGTATGCCCATTTTATGTACGTCCTGTTTTCCCACTGTCCAGTGACTTACAATTCACTGATGATAATAATAATATAGAAAATTGTATAGAGAAAAAATCTGTTATGTGCAAATGGAAATGAAGTTTTGGCGTGCAAGAGTCAGTATAAAATAAATATTAACTTCATGCACCGAGGCACAGTTTAAATTCCACGGACAACTCCCTCTTGTCTAATCCCATTGTGCAGCAGATTGTGCTTGGTAGGGCGTCCTAACAACCAACTTGCTTTCATGTTTGTGGCCTGGATTTATTAGAGATAAACTGAGCTACCCAGTGTATCTCCAGTTCTAAAAAGTGCTCAATATGATCAATTCTCTGCCTGCTGAAAACAGCACTTATGTATCTTTCAAAGCATCAATTTCAGTTGGAATAGTTATATATATATATATATAATTATATATATATATATATATATATATATATATTTAAATATAATCTATTTTTTTATTAAAGATATTAATTTGTCACGACAAAAATTAACATAAAAACAATGATAACTAGAATAAAAACGACAAGCAATCCTCAAGGGCTCCTTAAAACAAAGATATCCATGGGCTGATTCCGAGGTGGATGCATCTTTATGCTAATGCCGCAGCTGATTCCAAGCACACTGAGAAGCCCACTTGCAGCAGCGCGGTAATCTGTCACGGTGCAAACGCACTATAGGTGCACCATCGAAACTTGCACCAACGCTATGGCAGGTGCAAATTCTCTGTCTGAACATAGCGTCCTGTGTCAGCGCTACTGCTGTCAGCGATACTCCCGCAAAACACACCCGGGTCCGGCTAGTCACCGCCATGTTACTACTACCCAGGGACGGCCACTCAAATTCCCAACTCTTGCATCCAAAATTGTTCTGCGTCTCCCTGCGGTAGCCATCGGGACGCATGTCCACCTCTGAATCAGGTCCCCAGTGTCACAAATGACATAACAGTGCAAGGAAGAGACAAAAGGGAAGATGGGGAAGTGGGTGCTCAGTCGGGGTATAGGGGTAGGCATTTAGAGTAAAACATGTAAAGGGGAGGAGAGGCACCTGTGACAAGTGGGAGGAAGTTAATAGCTCAAACGAAGGACATGTGTAGATATGTAGAAGGCCATTCTTCATGAGCTGGGTTGAGGAGTGTAAGGAGCAATAGGAGCTATACGTACAGGGATAGAACTATCTCCAGGTGGGTGGTAAACAATGACATCTATATTCGTCAGATTCCATAATACTCAACCAGTCATACTATGAAGAGGTTAAGGGGCCCATTTATTATTGTATATTTGCGGCGGAATCCTCAAACACCGCAAATATTACGTTTCCCCCAGATGTATCCTATGGGCTACACATCGTGGATACAGCCAGCAAAGGGTTCCCCCGGAAACCCTCCCCGGAAATGGCCGCTGTGCATGTACGGTCAGCGGATCTGCGCATGCGCAGTACACCCGGCAGCACTCGGACCACATCGCAGGGACCCTGCGGGTGCTCTATAATACATTCTGACGATGTAATCGCATTCTGCAATGCAATCATGGGCGCTAATATCACACACAGATCGCATTGTAAATGCGATTAATGATAAATGGGCTCCGAAATCTTCCATCTTTATTTAAAGATCAATCTCCTGGAACCACTGAGAGATGGTAGGAGGGGAAGAGGATCTCCATAGGCAAGTGATGACAGTTCTGGCTGCATTCATTAGATGATTAAACAAAAAATCAATGCTCAAACTGAGACATAAGTAAATCTATCAGGTTCAAAAGCCAGAATTCAGAGAGTCTACTCACCTATGCAGATACCTCTTCAACACTGCAGATGCAATTCTTTAAAGAAAATGCTGTCAAGCTTATGTAACGTATTCTCTGGACACCCATGCACTACGCTACACTAGGTTAACTTAATCATACACAACTTAACCAACACTTAGTTATCCTAAGTCAGGGCAATGTGCATATTGCGGCAACTTGCACATAAGAAGGGGGCGTGGTCACGTTACTCAATGTCATCTGCATCGGTGTGTCCATTACTTTTCCGCCCACTTTCCCTTTCACCTCCACTAAAAATACCCCTTCAATGTAGCCTGGTATGGCATCCATCAATTCCTAACTGGCAAAAGTCCTAAACTATGAGATGAGGGGGGCATACCCCTCACATTAAGGGGCATAGTCAATTGCCAGCGAAAAGTCCCGGACCTTTCGCCTGGTGCACTTTCTGCCTATATTGCTGGTTTTAGGTCCAGAAAAGTATCGCGCGCGTCCCCACTATTCGCCCTATTCAATTCCAAGGGACTTGAAAAAAAGGTGAAACTCACTCAAACAGTCGAAACGTGCTGTCAGTTTAGGGGAAATCAGCCTGCCACCCCCCAAAAGATGCACTGACATGGTATTGATTCCCCCGAATAGCCCTGCTGAAGGTATATGGGGTACTTAAATGGTCTCAGTAGGTGCTAATTAGCGTATTTGCATAAGGGGTGAAGAATAGCATTTAGCAATATTTTTTCATCAAAATATTTTGCTAGTTTTTAAGTTTGTCCCCCAACTTTGCATTTTTGTGCCCCCAAAACGACAGTACTTTTTTTGGGTGTTCTAAAGGTTTGTTTTTTACTTTTTGACACAGTTTACCTTTCGGGGGCTGTTTTAACAACTTTGCACCCCAAAACCCCAAATCTCTTTTCTGCCTCCAATCAGAGGCAAAACTTTTTCACCTATCTGAATGCGTTGACTTTCCATTTAGACCAAAAGTCATTGCAATTGAATTGGGCAGAACGTTTCCGACAGGCGAAATGACGTCATCTGTGAAAACTTTTTGCCGGCAATTGAATATAACCCTAAGACTCCGTTGCCTGTATAGTTGGGAGGTATATAGTACAACATTGATGATAGTTATCAGTCTTTCATCATTTCAAGGACCGCTACCATGAAATCGGTAACTGCATTTCACATGCCCTGATAGTGTCACTGGCTCAAGTCAGTGAAGTGAATAATTGCAGAATGAATGATTGCAGAAATCACAAGTTTTCATACGTACTGTATGTCCGTGAGACAGAACTGCAATAGTAGTAGATTGACTGCCGTAAAGAGGAGTTAAGATTACATTTTTAGAGGGATTTTGTTTTGATAATAATTTATCTTAAAATATGCCATAAAATTTCAGGTAATTATTTTCATTTGAGTATTTTGATGGTCTAAACTTAATTTACAGCAGTATAGTGAATCCAGCTGTTTTCAGCGTTGGAGCTACCAAAATTACTCTGAGAATGTAGATTCTTTTAACTAAATTGCAAATTATTATCAGTTTACTGGACACTTGGTAAATCTAATAACCTATAGGCCAAGTCTGGCTTATCCAGCAGCACTTGCCTTTATAGTTGCCTGGACAGATACAGTATGGACCTAATGCCGAGCCGCGCAATATGGCGATGAAGGACGTAGTTGTGCGTTCTTTTTTTCACCACTCATGCATCCCAATTGTGTTCATAGAGTCACAGTTGCGATTTCAGATGCTGTTATGATACACCCGGATGAGACTGGGACGATGTGTAAAGACGGCTGAAGTCCCAAAAGCTAGCATGGAGTGTTGGCAGAGACCCAGACCAGGGGCGCAGAGTCTAACCCGCAGGCGGTTTTCACCAGGGACCCTTGCAAGAAAGTTTGGACTTTGTGGCATCCGACGGGCAGGTCAAGGCCCCCTGACTGGGTCACTCCATACTAGCGCACAAACAGGAAGTAAGGCAGACATGGTAGTATGAAGAACTGTAGCTGGAGTTAACAGAACCAGCAATGCAGAATACGAATCTGGGTTGTAGCAGGCCAGCTACTCAAGATTTTGGCTGGAGGATGGCAGAACCAGCAACACAGAATATGAATCGGAGTTGTATCAGGCCAGCTACTCAGGTTTATAGCTGGAGGAAGGCAGAACCAGCAACACAGGATACAAATCAAGATAGCAGCAGGCCAGCTACTCAGGATTCTAGCTGGAGGATGGCAAACCAGCAATGCAGGACAAGAATCAGAACTGTAGTAGGCCAGCTACTCAGGATGCAGGCACTGGAACCAAACAGGACCAATGGCAGGCAGAGGAACACAGGCACCAGGAACAAGGACCAGGACTCATGCAGCAAGCAAAAGCTTTAACCGACAGGGTTTGGCAGGGCTGACTGCCAGATAAAGGGAACAGGAGCCAATCAGGAGGCCAGACCAGCCAAGACCCCCTTGATGAACAATCCTGTGCAGCTGGAGCATTGCACGTCTCTCCTGACTGACCCACAACCCTCCACGGTCGCCAGGTGTCTTGGTTGCCTAGCGACCAGCGGGGAGCCACCGGCTGGAAGCACAGTGACGTCCTGGTCACCTAGCAAAGACCGGGACAGGCGAGTCACGGCAGCTCGTAACACATGCACACACAGAGAAGTACTTTGAAAATGTATTGGTCGTTCCTGGGCGATAACTGGGAGGTGGCTAATCGGACGTTTCACAGGCGCTTAATCGCTCACATGGGAGGCCATACTCAGAGATATTTTACACCTGTCATAGGGCTGGTGCAAGCTTCGATTGTGCGTTTAAAGACACACAAGCAGTGTTTTAGTGTCTACATGATCCTGAAGGCATGTAGAATACAATTGCTCATCGGGTTCTGTAGTTTTCTCTGTGCTTTCACCTTTCACACACATCTCTAGTGCTGAGTGGTAAACTTACTAGGAATGGTCACCTTGACTGTCTGTTTCAATAATAATAGATAGCTCACAGCAGATAGCAATATACCAGCTGTTTGCTTTGTTACTTCATGTTATTGCTGAGTTTGTAAATATAGCTAAAACAGGAATTAATTTAGTTGAAGAACATCTTAGCAGATTTCTATAATATTTAACACATTGGTACAATTAAGCATATGCAAAATGAAAAGTAATAATTTGCAATCAGTAATAATAACATGACACGGTACCAGGCCCTGATTCATATTTAGGAACAGAGGGCCTGATTCATTACCGACCGCAACTGCAATTACGCACGCAGATGGCCGATTATTGCGTTTTGCGCATGCATCGTAGTGCACGAAGGTCTCATTGCGATCGGACTTCAATCACAGTGACTACGCAGGCCCATCACAGAGTAATTGACAGGAAGTGAGCAGTTGTGGGGGGGGGGGGGGGTCGGCGAAACGCAGGCGTGCCAGTGCCTTTGAACACCATTACAGGGGCGTGCATAAATTAGCCACTGCGATGCCATACGGTTAGCAATTTCTAAGTGAGGTCAGACCTTGTGCAAGTGTGTGTGAGGCTACGATGGTACTTGATATTGCCAATGGTTTTGCTAAGTATTATGGATGTGTGTAAGGTAAAGTGGGCGTCCTTATGTTAGGCTGCGACGGCATTGCGATAGCAATCATGAGCATATTTTCATAGTGGGACTGCATGCATAATCGCAGCTGCAATCGCAATTGCAATCCGTAATAAATCAGGCCCAGAGTAAAAAAGAGCAAGTAACTGTGAATTTTCTCAAAACCCTGTTGTACTGCAGGTGGGGCAGTTGTAAAATGTGCAGAGAGATTTCGATTTGGGAGGGGAGTATCCGAACTCATATCTAAATTGCAGTGTAAACATAAAGCTGTCCAGCATTTGTGGGCTACATGCAGTGGCGTAACTAGGGCAGGGTGAGCGGGGTGCGTGCCCTGGGCGCCGTTGGACCGGCGGCACGGGGAGGCGCCGCCGGCCACGGTACCGGCCCGCCCGCCCTAGTTAGCCAGTGTAGCGCCGACCGCAATGAGTGCGGTCAGCGCTACACATTTACACAGGACCAGTGCTAGGCTTCCAGCGCCGGTCCTGTGCTGCACGCCTGAGCCCGTTCCCTCCCCCTGAGCGCTTGCCCAATAGCGCCAGGAGGCGGGCTCAGGCTGTGCATAACACACGCATCGCCGCCAGCGCTGGCGGCGATGCGTGTGTTAAACAGCAGCCAATGAGAGTCAGATAGACTCTCATTGACTGCTGCAGCACCCACTGCAAGAGCCGGACTTCCGTCCGGCTCCTGCAGTGGGTAATGGGACTGATGTCATGACGTCTGTCCCATAATGCTGAGCGCGCCAGCCCGGGCGGACTGGCGGGCGGGAGCGGTGTCGCGGACAGGAGCAGGAGCAGCGTGGATTCAGGTAAGTATATTTTTATATATATATATATTTTTTTTTTTGTCATAATGGGCTCTATTTATTAACATTATTTTTACTAAAATAAAGTGAAAAAGGGTGTTTTCACACCCTTTTCACATTATTTTAGTTTCACCTGTAGTTACTATAGGGCAATTGGAGTAGAATTAGTAAAATTCTACTCCAACCCCTAGTATCACTTATTTTTAGTAAAGCAGATTGCATTTCCCATAATTATAATGGGAAATGTGATCCGACCATAGTTACTAAAAATAAATTGTAAAAAAATACCGGGGGAAGACCTGTGATAATAACACCACCTGGAGGTGGCGTTATCCAGGGTCTCCCCCGGTTACCGGGCTCCCACTCTGCTCTAACGGGGAGAGCAGAGGCGGGAGCTGGTACCAGTAATCAGCTATGTGGTCTAAATATACCGCAAGCTGATTGCTGTAAAAAAAAGAAAAAAAAAAATTAAACATTTTTTTTTTACTTACCTGAATCCATGGAACGGTGATCGGGCCTCCAGTGATGGCTCCTCTCCAGTCAGCTGGTCTCCCACAGTGCACTGCGGCCTGGTCATCAGGTGATCGGGCCCCAGTGCAGTATGGGAGATCACCTGATCGGGAAGCCCGGAGAAGATCACCGGAGGCCAGGAGGATGCAGGTAAGTGTAATGAAGGGAGGGGGGGGTCTCGGGGGTCCGCGATCGCGGGGGCGGGGCTTAGCACCAGGGGCGGGGCTTAGCACCGGTGGGGGGGGTAGCAGCGACGGTGGGTTGGCGCATGCGCGGGCTCTTAGTCGCAGTATTTTTTCCGAAAATACCGCGACTAGAGTGCGGATGGGATCCGCAGGGACAGAGCTTTATCGCAAGCTCTGTCCCTGCAAGGGATTTATAGTAAATCCCTGTGATATTGCCTGAATTCGCAATGCGAATTCACTCTGTAATATCACACTACAATCCGCATTCAATATGCGGATTGTAGTAAATAGAGCCCATTGAATGAGATCACAGTCTGCTATTATAATTGGGATTTCAGACTGCGTTTGAAGTGGTGCAAGACAAGCTGTATGTCTTAGAACTGATAGCATGTCCCCTCTCAACTCTTGGAAATGAGGAAATGTAAATGGGTCACATATGAGCCGCTAAGTGATATAAAATAATACAATGGAATGGAATAAATGTAGTAATGTATACAATATAGACTTGTTTGCTTTCTTTCCTCATTGACCTTTCATTGATGTGTTGCAATATAATCATGATGTTTAATTTTTTTTTTAATACTTTTGATCATTGGCATGCCTTTTATTTATTCATCTATGAACTGCCCATGAATTAGCACAACATTGTTGCACTTCCTATTTTCTCAAAGAGTATTACCAGCATGAAAATACATGAAAGCGAGAGCAAAACATATGTGAGGGCTTTCATATCATTTCATTTTGTTTTGTTTTTTTGAGTAGTGTATGATACTAAAAAGGCATGTCGTCTTGAGGGGGCTGATTGCAATCTCTAAACATAGCCCCCAATCTAGTAAACAGGTCAGTTTCTTTTCTGAGACCTCAGCGATGACCTCGGCATTCCCCATTTCTCTCAAAGCATCATTGTATATAGTGGCGTAGCTAGGGCAGGGCGAGCGGAGCATGTGCCCTGGGCGCCGTGAGACTAGCAGCGCGGGGGGGGCCACCACCGGCCACAGTACCGGCCCGCCCTAGTTAGCTAATGTAGCGCCGACCGCAGTGAGTGCAGTCAGCGCTACACATTTACACAGGACCGGCGCTAGGCTTCCAGCGCCGGTCCTGTGCTGCACGCCTGAGCCCGTTCCCTCCCCCTGAGCGCTTGCACCAGGAGGAAGGCTCAGGCTGTGCATAACACACGCATCGCCGCCAGCGCTGGCGGCGATGCGTGTGTTAAACAGCAGCCAATGAGAGTCAGATAGACTCTCATTGACTGCTGCAGCACCCACTGCAAGAGCCAGACTTCCGTCCGGCTCCTGCAGTGGGTAATGGGACTGACGTCATGACGTCTGTCCCATAATGCTGAGCGCGCCAGCCCAGGCGGGAGCGGCGTCGCGAGCAGGACCAGGACCAGGAGCAGAGATTCAGGTAAGTATATTTTTATATATATATATATATTTTTTTTTTAACCTATCTGCACAACGGGGGAGGGGGGTGGCTACTACTGGGGGAACCTCTACTGGGGGAGGGGTGGCTACTACTGGGGGGACCTCTACTGGGGGAGGGGTGGCTACTACTGGGAGGACCTCTACTGGGGGAGGGGTGGCTACTACTGGGGGCGCCATTGGGAGGACCTACTCTACTGGGGACTACTACTTGGGGGGGAACTACCACTGGGGGCATTATAAAAGGGGTCTACTACTAGAGGCACTGCACTCGGGGGACCACTACTGGGGGCAATAATAGGAAGGGCCACTACAGGGGGCACTGGATAGGGGGGATCACTACAGGGTTCCTGCATAAGGGGACCATTACTGGGAAAGCTGCATGGGGGGGACTACTGCTGGGGGCACTATATAAAGGGCACTGCATAGGGGGGGTACTACTAATGTGGGCACCATATAAAGGGCACTGCATAAGGGGATACCGCTACTGGGCGCACTGCATTGTGGGGACTGCTACTGGGGGCACTGCATAAGGGGGAACACTACGTGGGCCACTGCATTTGGGGGGGCCACTACTTGGGGTACTGAGTAAGGGGAACTAATTGGGGGCTGTATAAGGGGGACCACTACTGGGGATACTGTATAAGGGGCACTACTATGGGCCTGCATAAGAGGGACCACAACTGCATACTGGGGGTACTGTATAAGGGGTACTACTGGGGTTAAGGTGCATATGGATAGGAATGTTCAGCGTGAAAATAAAGGGGTGTGTCATGTTGACACGCCCCATTTTTAAGTGACCACGCCCATTTTCCCCGCGGGTGCCTTAGGCGCGCGCACATCTCGGTATTTTTTTTGGGGGGGGGCTCCCTTTTCAAATTTGCCTTGGGCTCCAAATACCCTAGTTACGCCACTGGCTACATGCAAAAGCAGCCAGTATTAACCCTACATGCAAAATAAGGCCCCCATTTATCAACGAAGGCAAATTCCAGCAGAATTTTTTGTTTAGTTTCACCGTGATACAAACGAAAAATCCACTGTTATTTACCAATACTTACCCCTCCGGCAAGGTCCAGCGAAGTCCTCCGCCTCTGCGAGGTCCTCCGCTGGGCTCCTGGCAGCCTAATACTGCCAGCGATGGGGCTGTGGTGTAATGCGCATGCACGACGGTCCATTTGTACCATTTTGTACCACACCCCATTACACTAACAGTTGCAACACATATTTTGAATGACACATACCCAAATCAGGTGAAGAGAGGATCCTCAGTATTTCTCAGACTCGGCCCTCATGGAACCCTAGCAGCGTGCTTTTTCAAGGTATCCTCAAGAATACCACTAGTTAGGAAGCATACCTCCCACCTTTTAGAAATCCCAAAGTGGTACTCCTCGTGCACAGCAAAGTTTTGCGCACCTCGCATCATGCTCGCAAAAGCAATCATTTCCATTCTATATTGGGAAACGGTCCAAAGCTATTGTGGGGGATGTGGCCCATCCTGACCATGATCTGTTTCAATTACTCCCGTCCAGTAGACGATATAGATCTTGACGGGCTAGGACCTCAGGACATGCAAATAGTTTTTTCCCGCAGGCAATTATGCAGTTAAATCACTAATAACTGCTCGTTAGGTGGTTCTATATGTATTTTATTGTATTATAACTCCCTTCCTTTCTTTTAAGTTATTAATATTGAGTATGTATTGTGATTGTGATTGGTGTGTAATTTGAGTACTTGCTCAGTGGTTCCGGAGTCAAATTCCATGTATATGTCTTATACTTGGCGAAATAAAGCTGATTCTGGTTTTGATCGGGACCTGGGGCGGTTCTGCACATGCGTGGTCAGCAGACCACGCATGTGTGGTGGCCATTGCCGGAGCAATCCTATCGCCATTTTTTGGAAAAAACAGTATCTTATAGGCAACTATAGGTTAACGCCATCTGACATTATGCTATCGGGGTCAAACTCCGGAGCTTGATAAATCTGGTAGTTTTGCAGCCCCCATAAGAACCTATGGGGACTGAGGCTGCTGTAATCCATCCATTGAATATTCGGGGGATGCTTAATATTTATGGGCACCCCCAAAAAATGTCTGTTTTCGGGGGATATTACACAAATATTACTTGATAAATAGTTTCCATAACCTTTGAATCATACTTGCCGACAATCAGCTCCAGCCTTCCGGGAGGGAGCTGATTGTCGGCTAACAGCAGGGGGGCGGGGGCGGACATTGGGGGCGGAGCCGGGGGCGGGCCAGCCAGTTGGGGGTGGGGCCGGGGGCGGGCCAGCCAGTTGGGGGTGGAGCCGGGGGCGGAGCCGCACGATCGCGTCATCGTGGCTCCGCCCCTCTGCACAATGCCGTTATTTTCGGCAATGTGAAGCAGGGGGCGGGGCCGCGATGACGCGATTCAGCGTGAATCGCGTCACCGGCTCCCCCGCAGCGGGGGTTTCTAATCTTATCAGGGGGGAGGACGGGAGGGTCGGAGGCTTCCGGGAGGCTTGCCTGCCTTTCCGGGGGGCCGGGTGCGGCACCCGAAAATCGGGAGGCTCCCGGCCAAATCGGGAGGGTAGGCAAGCCTGCTTTGTATATACATTTAACATGGCAGAATTAGGTGCATGGAATCCTTCAGATCTATGGTAAGGGCCGCCATCAGGGGGGTACAGCTGGTATTGATGTACAGGGCCCATGTCAAAGGGAAGCCCACAGAATGCTGATGATTTTGCTTGTAAACTGCTTCTTATTCACAGGCAGATGTCTGTCTGTGAGTAAGAAGCAGTTTTTTGTCAGAATCATCTGCATTCTATGAGCCCCTGTGTGTACAGGAGCATATGTACACCTTCAGTTACATCCTCATTTATTCAAAACACACATTTATCAATAATGTCATACCCAGGACCTCACACATTGCAGTCAGACACCTTACACATGGAGCTATTTGCTCCTGGATTGGACGACTTGTAATTCTAACTACTGTATATTGTAATTGTCAGATTCGGGGGATATCTATGTAGTGCGCAGCTACACATCCGATGCCCTGCAGCCACACACTACACAGATCTGCTTAGCTGCAGTGTGTGGGGTTTATTCATTGCTAAAGACCAGACCATTAACATTCCTTTTCCATGTTTGACACTTTGGGGTATATTTACTAAGGTGCGGGTTTTTAGAAGTGGCTTTGTTGCCCATAGCAACCAATCAGATTCTACTTAACATTTATCTAGCACCTTCTAGAAGGTAATAGCTAGAATCTGATTGGTTGCTATGGGCAACAAAACCACTTCTAAAAACCCGCACCTTAGTAAATATACCCCTTTCTGTCACAGAAGAACATTTACTAAGCTGCGTGTTTAAGCCCAAAATGTAAAAGGGTAATGCTTTTAATAGCAAAACGCCACACGTTTTGCTATTAAAAGTATTGCTGTTTTAAATTTCGGGCTTACATAAAGTACCGTGACAATAACTGTTAAACATGGAGTAGGAAGCGTGATGAACTGGGAATCCCCAGTCAACGACTAGCACAGAGGTCCTGATTCAGTGGTGCTCGCTATTTGCGAGCGCTCGCTCTGAATCAGGGCGGATTTTTATTTCAAAAAATCAGCCTCCAGGCCGATCGCATAGCTGTGGATGACCACCCACAGCTTGTGCGCCCGGCCTGGTGATGGTCACGATTATCGCGACCATTGTGCCTGCGACGAGACCCTTGTAGGGTCTTGTCCACCTCAAGCCCCAGTGAACTTCCTGTTCACGTGATGTCAGTAGGGCCGCCCACAAGCGGCAAGCGTTCCTTCGGGAACACCTCCGTTTTTGCAGCCACCCCCCCGACCCACCTAGAAAATGGGGCGAGCTGTCGATCAACATCGACAGCAGCCCCGTTTTGCTGCGAGCCCCGAGCGAGTGAAGTTCTCACTCGCTCCGGGGCTCACGCACACGTAGTGCGTGCGCACTGCCTGACCATCGACCCGCTTGCAAGCGCTATGCGCTCACGAGCGGGTCTGAATCAGGCCCAGGGTTTTGCACCCTGAACAAAAATGGCTACCACAGCATTTTGTAACGGGATGCAAGACCCGCTGGTCTACACCTAGTTGGTCAAGGGTTTATTCTACAGCAAGATAATGACCCATAACATACCACCAGGCAGAACTATCTTTGAGGAAAAGAACAAGACTGTAGGCTCCAAATCATGGGATGACCTGCACAGTAACTAGGCTTAAATCCCATTGAGTTGGTTTGAGATGAACTGGTCAAAGGGTGAAACACTTGGAATGGAAATGTTCCTGAGCATAACTCAAAAAAAATACACCAAAGTGCATCCATCCTATTCAGTCAACTTCACCCATATCGTAAGTGCTGCAGGCTTCTTACAGAACCGAGCTCTGTCACTCCAATGTTATCAGTTCTATGAATAAGCACCCAAAATCCACAAAACCAAAGAGTGAAATATTTAAGGGGCTCCTTAGGAAGGGGATGGTGTCCCCACAAGATTTTCAACACTGGTTATTTTGGAATAAAACTGCTCCTACAGGACAGCTCGCTGGCATCATCTATGGATTTTGGTTTTGAGCATAAGGCCACATGAGATGGTGTTTTTCTTACACCACTTCTTTCACCATCTTCTCTAAACCTCACCATTATCCATATACTGTATCTGGCTGCCTTGTGCATAGCAAATTAATTAGAGCAGGGGTCAGGGAACTTTTTTACCTTTTACCCCAAAATATATTTAGATACGCCGATGTCACCCCCTTGATTTGAAAGGAAGGAAATCATATAGTAGTGCCCCCATATAATGCCCCTGTAATAGTGCCCCCATATAATGCCCCTGTAGTAGTGCCCCCATAGTTATGCCCCTGTAGTAGTGTCCCCATATAATGCCTCTGTAGTAGTGCCCCCATAGTTATGCCCCTGTAGTAGTGCCCCCATATAATTCCCCTGTAGTAGTGCCCCCATATAATGCCCCTGTAGTGCCGCTTGTACAAAAAGAAAAACACTTACCTTAATCCCCGCTCCTGCATCTGCCGCCATCCTGTCCGGCCGGCTGCTCCTCGGAACTATGGGAGAGACGTCATGACGTCTCTCCCATAGTACGCATGGAGAGAGCCAGAAGCTGGAGTTCAGAAGAGAACTCCAGCCTCCGGCTAACACGGCGCTGCAGGGAAAGAGCCGGGCGCCCGCTGTTAATAACATATCAACGGGCGTCCGGCTTAGAGCTTCCCTGCGACACAGCCGAGCATGCATATGAATCATTCTATATTATAGAATGATTCATATGCATGCCCGGCTGTCCGTCCATTACCCCCAGGAATTTCATTTTTACCCCCATGTGGGGTAATTTACCCCTGTTCCCCGACCACTGAATTAGACTGTCAGTGACCATCTTTAGCAAGATGAAAGGTACAGATCTCCTTGATATGAAATTGAAGTACCTGGTTGATAGAGCCAGGGCTCACCAGATAACCCAAGCTACCTTAAGGGTTGGGATTGCAGACAAGACAAGGAGGATGATACAACCTCTAGGACAGATCTTACCTACACATTGTTCCTCAGAGGCTCCACCCTCTAATACCAGTCACAATAACCCCTGGTTCTCCTAGAACATGTCTCTTTATTCCCACTTCAATTTCTACATTGTGCCTAACCTGGGCTGATGCCATATTATCATAGACCCTATGAATGGTTAAGGGCTCTATGGGTTGTGTGGAGGCCTTCCCTGCCTTTGCTAGGTATCCCATGTTTTGTAGGTAACGCTGAGTCTACCTGCTCCCTTGCTGGAACAATATGAACCGACTGATGTCAATAAAGGGGAGAGCGTATGGTAATGATGAGGCCGCCCTTACATGTTTTTTTTTAACCTGGAAAGCTGTTTTCCAAGGAATGGAATGTCCTATCACAGAGAGAAAGGGGGGTTGGCGGGGAATTGAAAGGACATACTGGCATATATATATACTTCCTGTGAAACCCTTGATAATTTCCCTGGTGATATTTCAGAAACAAACATAACAACACAATGCACAACATGCTTATACAATCCCCATATGCTGTCTGTACCCATGAATCAATGCTGCACACCAGTGAGTCCAGAGTGACACTTTGTGGTTCATGTATTCCTGTGGGCCAGAATGAGTATACTTTATAAACATACAGGGGTCTATTTACTAAGCAGTGTTAGGAGACAGAGTAAAAAGTGATAAGGTGCCAGCTAATCAGCTCCCAACTGTCATATCACCGGCTGTATTTGAAAAATGACAGTTGGTAGCTGATTGGCTGGCACCTTATCACTTTTCACTCTGTCTGCTAACACTGTTTAGTAAATAGACCCCATAGTCTGTTATATATCTACAGCCAAAAGCAGTGGCGGCACTATGGGCGGTGACACCCAGTGTGGCATCTATGGACTCTTCGCCTGCGAGGACACGCCCCCTGATGTGTGTCATTTTGGGGTATGACTGCATGTCATGCCCCCGTTCTCATTGCACTGGTGGCTTGCCTAGCACTCCTAGCCCCCAACCTCTCCCAGCACAGTGGATCCATCACTGCTGTAGTTCTGCTATTTTGGTGTCAACCCCCCCGAATGGTGTCACCCGATGCGCCCCGCATCCCGCTAGTGACACCACTGGCCAAAAGAGAAGGCTTGCCATAATTAGGTATTATGTTATCTAATGATAACTCTTCAGCATAAAAGCTTGATTGGCATTTAAACCGCTATTACACACATAAGGGGTTAAATTGAGACAGATGATCAGACTGAATGACAGAAACAGCAGAGTAACATATTACAGTGATGGGTTCCGAAATGTATTGCTATTGTATTGTATACTCCAGTATGACTACTCCTGGGCAGATTTCACATTCCTAATATATAATGAACACTTATACTAGTGACGTATAGCACAGACATACCAGCAGTGTGAGATTGTAAACATATTGCAGAATGACATGGCTGGCATTTGTGTTGTTATTTTGATATGTTGTATATGTGCGCTGGAGAAATAGGGACAGGTGGAGTGACAGTGAGAGGAAATATGTATATGACATAGGAACAGTATAGGCCAAATACTGTCAGTACATGGCTTAGCATATAACTTGATTTATTTCAAAACACTGAAGTTCAGGGTGTAAACAGGACAGGATGTTTTATGAGTTATGTAACACTGAATGTGCCACCTATGCTACATATGATAATATTAATCGAATGTACTGCTTTATATAATTAATTACTAATGAATGGTACACTGTTTTCTCACTATTTTATAGGAACTTTACAATAAAACTCTGTTCTGTTGCTAATGTCTAGGTGCTCAGACTGGTTACATGTTAGCTTAGTAATGCCAATATCAAACGTGACTACACATGAGGGTAGATTTACTAAGCGTTGATTTGGTATTTTTCAGAAATTTTAAGTCGATTTTGCGGGAAGCAGTCAGGAAGCCGACGGACGCCTTCCCGACTGTCTAATCCCGGCAAGGGGTTAAATGACAGGCGTCGATATCCCGACGCCTGTCATTTTACCTACGCCAAGAGCCCGACACCCGGCTTACCGATCAAAGTTAAGCCAGGTGCCGGGCACGGACAGCCGCGGGGGCGAGGGAGGGTTAGGGATAGGACTTAGATTTAGACGGCGGGGAAGGGGGGGTTATGTTTAGGCACTTAGAGGGGGGATTAGGGTTAGGCACTTGGGGGGAGGTTAGGGTTAGGCACCCCTAGGGGAGGGTTAGGGTTAGGGGGTAGAATTAGGTTAGAGAATACTTACCTTTGACGATTGGGATTTTCACTGCTGCTGGGGTGCCGCTGTCGGGATTTGAACCGCCATGCAGCCGGCGGTCAATCATACTGAATCCGATTTTGCAAATCGGAAATTTGCTAAAGGAAAATCGCAAAAGAAAACCTGACATTGGACAGCAATAGACCAATAGATACAATAGAAACCACGATTTACTCAGAAGCACTGCACAGTATGATCTGTGCAGGCTTTGTTATGTGTAAAAGTTACTAGTTACCAGCCCAGGGTTTTTCAGACTGGGCTGGAATTGGAAAATAGGGGAGGAAACAGTGTGGGGTTCCCCCTATTTAAAAAAAAAAACACCACCTGGCAGAACCAGCCGGGGGCATAACTATATAGCAGGGAGACACACAACGTGGGACCCCCCTGCCATAATGTTACCCAGCTCCAAACTGGTCAGCATAGGGCTTAAATCCCTCAAAAAGTCGGGACCCCCCCTCAAAAAATTGGGTCCCCCCTCCCATGGGACAATCAGCCCCAGAGCTAAAAGCTATTCCACACACCCCTGGTGGCAGTGAGTGTGGGGTTAATGGTTCTTTCATTTGTCCTTTACAGTTGGCCTACAAATCCCAGCAAGCCTGCCCTGGTATGATGGCACTTTCAGAAGCACAAGTGCCAGCATGCCTGGACATTAAGGGCCTGCTGGTGATTGTATGCCGCCTGTAAAAACAATATGAAAATAAACACAAGACAGACGCTGATCTGGGCCGGATTAACGGGGGGGCGATACGATAAGGTCGGTTGGCCCAGGGGCCCCCACACATGAGTGGCCCCCACACCCACTAGGGGTTAAAGTGGGCCGGAACGGGAGACAGAACCAGTTCCGCCTCCTCCGGCCCACCTAACCCCGGTGCCACAGGGAGGCTCTATTTGCCGGGCGCCCTCTGAGATTTTGTTACCAGCGGGCGACCGGCTCCCTAGTCATGACGTCTCTCCCATAGTTCTGCGGAGCGGCCAGCTGGACGAACGCGGGAGCGAGGCTTAAGGTAAGTATTGTGTTTTTCTTTTCTTTTTTTTCGTGTAAGCGGCTTCACTACAGGGGTCACTACTTCTGAGGGCACTGCTACAGAGGGCTCTACTTCTGGGGGCACTACTACTACAGGGGACACTACTATTGGGGGCACTACTACTGGGGGCATTACTACAGGGACCATTACTACATGGAGAATTACTATTGGGGCATTACTACTGGGGGCATATCTACAGGGGGCATTACAACAGGAGGCATCACTACTGGGGCACTACCACAGGGGGCATGACTTGGGGGACACTACTAATGGGGGCACTGCATAAGAGGCACCACTCCTGGGGAACTACTATTGGGGGAACTCCATAAAGGGCACCACTACTGTGGGCTCTGCATAAGGGGCACTACCACTGTGGGCACTGCCACTACTGGGGGCACTGCATAAGGGGCACTACTGCTGTGGGCATTGTATAAGAGACGCTACTATGGTGGGCATTATGAGTATTAGGGGCACTGCTACTGCGGGCATTGTGTAAAAGGGGCACTGCTGTGTATCATAACATGAATAAGGAACACTACTATGTGGTGTAATGTGAATCAGGGGCAGTAAGTGTGGTGTAATGTGGATAAGATTGAGCAACTGGTGAGTAATATTTAATGTGGGTGCCTATATGTGTTTTTTTTTTCCTGTGTGTGTGTGTCTGTTTTTTCACGTGGAGCCCATGGGCCCCATTTTACAATGAGACATAACCCATTTAGTACTCACTAAAGGGGTTATGACCTCCTTTTAGTATTTAACAAACAGCGCTAAGCTCAGCTTATCGCTGTTTGTCAATGTATCGCTTATGAGCGATAAGGTCCCCATTGCGCATACCCCCATTTCGTCCATATTTAATAGGGGCCGCCACATGTTTGTTGCCCAGTGGCCTCCTCACACCTTAATCTGGCCCTGACGCCGATTGTTGAAAAAAATTGAAAAAATATTCACTCAACCACATATTCCTCGTTCACCACTTTAAAACTCACAAAATCCTTGGATCAGGTCCTCTTAGTTCCATATAGCATCCATAGGTCTATGCAAAAAACAATCAGACAAACTGTCTTTTGGATCAAGTCATCTTCGTTCTACATAGTATCCACAAGACTATGCAAAACATCCCCTTGCAGGGTCCCATTGCTAATGTGACAGGGTCACTCCTGGTCACTTCGTAGAAATGAATGGGGAAGCGCTGATTGACTGAGAGGGCCGCTCCCACTGGTGCATAATTGAGCTCTGACAATTGTAACCATACTGTGGTTTTGTCCACGCCCACTGTGTGGGAATCAAATAGGTGGCAACCCTACCTTTGCCTAATGGTGCCCATACACGGTACGATTTTTTACCCGATATGAACAGTTTCAACTGGTTGTACAGACCAATCTTATGAAAATAGGTGTTTTTTGTGTGTTCTGCGACTCTGTTGCGCGTCCTCGCCGTCCTCTAGTTGGATCGCAGACCAGATGGTTTTGCAGAGAGATCTACGATCTTATGAGTACAATGTGATACACTTCTATGCATCTTATCCTATGATCGTAACGATCAATCGTACACCATTTGACCACATCTTATGAAAAATTTCAAGGGAAGAATTTCAAGGGCAATCGTACAACACATCTTACCAACTTTGAATTGCACCGTGTGCCATTTACATATGATTAACTAGCGGTATTGCTGTTTACTAGCAATAAACACATATATCAATAAATAGAGGTGACCATATACACCATTAGTGTCACCATTTTACCCTACTCCCCTCTATTGTTAAAATCTTTTGCTAGCATTTCAGCAGCATTCCATTTGTGTTCCATTTTTGGAATGAATCTTATCTTATTCTATCCGCCTGCATTGCAGAAACCTACAGGGAGCTCCAAGTGCACTCCAGGGATCTAGTAAAAGTGCTTATAATCAGGGTCATAACTAGGATGGTGCGGCCGATACCGCCGCACAGAGTGCAACATGCCCTAAGGGCGAATACCGCCCCACCCACCACAATCTCTATCCGTCGCCGGGCGCCCGCCGTCATGTATAAGTAACAGTGAGCCCAGCTACTTTACTGCAGCAGCAGCACTGTCTGTCACTCTCAGGCTGCTCCACCTCCTGACCCGCACTGTCTGTAGGGACAGGAGATACGTCATGAAGGGTTCCTCATGGGTCTGGCTCATGCGTTAATTAGTACAGAAAAGGCAATATACTGCGCTTACATACCTCAGTCAGGACATTAATTCAAACACACGTAAAAAATCAATAGGTTTAATTACCCGCACTTATGGTCAGAAAAAGTACATACATTTACATAAATACCAATAAAAACACAACCTAAAGGAATATATATATCATACTGATAACAATATAGATAGTATTATAAAAAAATACAGAGTTGATCAGACTCTATGTATAGGAACCATATATTACTTTCCCAAACAGGAAAAAATCCCCAATCAGGGGTCTCTGGAGTAAAACACAAATTCACAATTTAATTCAGCTTATTTGCTCAATTGTGCACTGATGCATCAGATGCGATACATATTATGTATCAGAAAAAATTAGTCTCATGTATCCAATGGAATTATTGCACTTTATATCAGCTTGAAAAAGGCTACGGCGGTAGTTGCTGCTCTCCTTGTTTTTTGGACTTATACCCTCAGCATTCACCTATTACCAACGCCAAGCCGTCTTTTGATCTATTAATTTGGGGACTCACGCGTCTACAGAGACTGACGGCATATGGGAGTGTTATCCCACTGAGGTACGGGACTCTCTTCAAGTGCAGGTATCACATTCTACCCAGGGCCGACCCTAGCCCAAATTTTTTGGTAAGCGAGTAGATTTTTTGGTGCCCCCCTATACAGTGCCCGCGGTAGTGGTCCCCCCTGTACAGTACCCCTTGTGCCCCCAGTAGTCAGCTTATATAGTGCCCCCAGTAGTAGTCCCCCTATGCAGTGCCCCTTATATAGTGCCCCCAGTAGTAGTCCCCCCCATGCAGTGCCCCCAGTAGTGGTCCCCCCCTTGTAGTGCCCCTAGTAGTAATCCCCCTCTTGTAGTGCCCCTAGTAGTCCCTCCTTGTAGTAGTCCTCCCATTGTTGTGCCCCCAGTGGAGGTTCCGCCCCCCATGTAGTGCCCCCAGTAGTAGTCCTCCCTTCAAGTGCCCCCAGTAGTAGCCCCCCTTCTAGTGCCTCCAGTAGTAGCCCCCCTTCTAGTGCCCCCAGCAGTAATCCTCCCTTCAAGTGCCCCCAGTAGTAGCCCCCCTTCTAGTGCCCCCAGTAGTAATCCCCCTTTCTAGTGTCCCCAGTAGTAATCCCCCCTTCAAGTGCCCCAGGTAGTAATCCCCCCTTCTACTGCCCCCAGTACTAATCCCTCCTTGTAGCCCTCCCCAGTAGAGACACACGTAATAAAAATAATAAAAAAACACTTACCTGAACCCCCGCTCCTGCTCCCGCTGCCGCTATCAGCTACTCCGTCCGTTCTCCAGGGCCGCTTTGCATTATGGGAGAGACGTCATGACGTATCTCCCATTACCCACTGCGGGAGCCGGAAGATGACTCCAGCAGTGGGAGCAGCAGAAGCCGATGAGAGTCTGACAGACTCTCATCAGCTGCTGAAACAAACACACAGCTGCCGGCACCGGTGGCTGTGTGTTTGGCACTGTGTAGCGCTGACCGAACTCCGTCTGGTCAGCACTACGCACGCGGTGCAGCTGTGTCACAGAGACACAGTCTGCACCGCGGTAAGCCTCTAATAAATATGCATGGTCGCGGTCGCGGCGCCCTTCACTATGTGGTGCCTTACGCGGCCGTTTACCACGCGTAACCATAGAACCGGCCCTGATTCTACCAACGCCGCCTGAGGCTGCTGATGAGAGGTGATGGCAAGTCCTAAATTCTCAATAATACACCAGGCCTACATTTCCAGCTGGGATGCTGGGAAATAGATGTCCTAATGTTGAAATCAAATTGACAATGACTATATGAATGCTCTGAGGTGGACTGCCATATACTTGTCATACCACTTGCGGCAAGTGAGGATTTTATTTTGGATACAAAGTGCAATAATTCCATTGGATACATGAGACAAATTTTTTCTTATGCATAATATGTAATCAGGGCCGAAACTAGGATATCTTTCACCCGGTGCAAGGCAGTAATTTTGCGCCCCCTCCCTTCCCGTACCTGGATTTTGTCCTTGCTCCTCCATAAGGCAGTGCACTAGTCAGACGTCCCTGGTATAGTGACTTACATTATGCCACACACTGTAATGCCTATTACCAAAGTGCCATTTACATATTTGCCTGACACCATTTTATGCCACACAGTAATGCTTCCAATTGCTTTAAAATTACCTGCTCGTTGCTAGGGGGTTTCATGCTCGTTGCCAGGGGGTTTCATGGTCGTTGTCAAGGGGTTTCATAGTCCTTGCCAGGGGGTTTCATGCTCGCTGTGAAGATGTTTCATGCTCGTTGCCAGGGGGTTTCATGCTCGTTGCCAGGGGTCTCATGCTCGTTGCCATGGGGTTTATGCTCGTTGCCATGGGGTTTATGCTCGTTGCCCTGGGGTTTCACGGGAGAAGATGCAGCTATCTGCATCTTCTCCCGCCAGCGTTCCCGGCACTTCCGGGAACACTATGTGAATTGCGCTGGCTTAACAGACACTAGAGGTCCAGTAGGACCTCTAGCATCTGTCTTCTCCTTGGCAGCGGTAATTTTTGGATGGCCGTTTTATCCATATGGAATCTGCAGCCCCCAAAGTCACCACGCACTACAAGCCTTTTCACCCCCTGCATTCAGGCACCCAGTGCACGTGCACCTCTAGCCCCCCTAGTTGTGGCCCTGATGTATCACATCTGATGCATCAGTGCACAATTGAACATATAAGCTGAATTAAATTGTGATTTTGTGTTTTACTCCAGAGACTCCTGATTGGGGATTTTTTCCTGTTTGGGAAAGTAATATATGGTTCCTATACATAGTCTGATCAACTATCTGTATTTTTTATAATACTATCTATATTGGGGATCAGTATGATTTACCTTTGGTTCAAATCCCGACGCCGGAGGATTGTCAGTGAAGATCACGACAAGGTAAGTAAATTACCTATTTCTAACCCTCTCCCCCCCTAACCCTCCTTTAGGGGTGCCTAACTGTAACCTCCCCCCTAGTGCCTAAACCTAACCCCCCCTCCCAGCACCCTAACCTCCCCCCAGGGATGCCTAACCCTAACCCCCCCCTTCCCCTAGCCTAACCCTCCCAGGAGGTGCCTAACCCTAAGTCCCCCCTGGGAGCACCTAACCTAACCCTCCCCCCCCCCCACGGCTGTCCGCGCCCGCCGCCCGGCTTACCTTCGTTCAGTATGCCCGGGCTTCGGGCTCCCAGAGTAGGGATAATGATAGGTGTTGGGATTTCGGCGCCTATCATTAGATCCCTGCCGGGATTTGACAGTCTGGAAGCCGGCAGTGGGCATTTCGACCGTCGGCTTCCTAACTACGGGGGTCATTCAGACCCACTCGCGAGCGGCAGTACGCTCGCAAGTGGGTCGATGGTCCCCACTGCGCATGCGCACGACGGAGGGAGCTCCGTCGTGCGCATGCACGAGACCCGGCGAGCGAAGGACTTTCCATCGCTCCGGGTCTCGCACCAAAGGGGGCGTGCTGTCGATGTTGATTGACAGCACGCCCCCTTTGGTGGGCGTGCCGGGGGCGTACCTGCCAGACGGAGGCGTTCCCATGGGACTACCGTCTGAAGCCGGCCCCACTGACATCACTAGTGATGTCAGTGGGAGTGATTTTGGCTCTGATAGAGCCAAAATCACTCCTGGCCTTGCGGCTGGGAAACCCGACCGCAGTGTTTCCCTCGCAAGTCCGATGGTCGCGATGGTCAAGACCATCGCGACCATCTTTTTGCACGCTCGTATATGCTGTGGGTCATACTGATTGCACATGGCAACTCAATGTCCTATTAATTGACTTTATAACAGTGTTTCAATTTTTTTGGCCACTAACTGTAGTGAGTGGTGCTTAGGAAACTAATATCAGAATAATACTAGTATCAGAATAATACAATCTATTGTACAAATGTATGCATAAATAAACCATTTGTGCTGTATTTATTTTGTTATCTAAGCACTGGCAAAAGTGTCATCATGAATTGTCTAGTGATTACCAACTGACTGACCTGGCAATTACAGAACTGATTACAGCCATGGATGTCTTACACCTGCTGGAAATTAGCTAATTATATTGTACATTTTAATAAGCTGTTCAAAACATATCCTGTCACATGTTCCAATGGTAAATACCTGCTGTATCCATGTGGAAAACAGTGATAGCTGTGTTCTTATGAACAGATGTATGCAGGCTATGGGACTGATGCAGGATGCTTGTCTAGGGCCTGATTCAGAGATGGATGGATTTACACAGCCGCACACAAGCGGATGTACAAATCCGTCCTTCTCAGATGCAAATGCAGAAGGAGGTGTCAGACATCTCCTTGCTGCATTTGCGTTCCCAGCACTGCGACCGTTGTTGCAGGCTGGGATCACCATCTGAACCATCGCGACCGATGGTCGCAATGGTTGCTGCTTCGGTCAGGCTGTGGAAGCTGAAGCTAAGCGTCATTCCAACTAAGACGCATGCGCAGACTGAATGCAGTGGTTGCTTGTGTGTGGCATCGACATAGCGTATGAATCAGGCCCATAGGGTGCTGGTGCATTGCAAGTTACGTACAACTCTGCACACGGGTAAATATATACATTTTTTATATGTTAAATAAAGCTTCAAACTTAAAACTTGTAATCTATTGTGCTCAATTTATCTTTTTTTTTTATCCTCAAATATATGCATAAAAAAACCCAGAGCAAACAAAAACACAGTGTAATATAGAATTACTAGTATTCTAGCGAGTGTGGCCACCATATTGCCCAGGGGCGGCCAGACTTTTGGACTCGGTGATCTACTTTTAAAGCTAAAAACTTTTGTGATCTACCAAGTATCTACATTAGCATGAAAAAGTGGGTGTGACCTAGCAGCAGAAGGCGTGGGGCCTGTCCTGCCGAAGTCACACATTGGTCCCCACAGTAAAAAAAAAATGAAACGCACATAAAGGTGGCATCTCCTGGTGGTATTGTTTAATAGTATTGGAAGGGGAGACTAGCCTGTCAAACTAAATGGGATATGGATTTAGCTATGTCCCTGACGGAGGAAGACTGGGGTGGTATCTTTCACTCATGTTTTAAGGTATCCCGATGCATAAACCACTCAGAAATGTTTTTTAAGCTGCTACATAGAGCATTTCACTCCTGATAAGCAACATAAAATTTGTCTGTCACTTTCCAAAATTTGCTGGAGAAACTGTGGTTCTGTGGGTGACATCTTCCATGTTTTTTGGGGTTGTCCGCTTCTTCACCCACTTTGGGAGGATGTGTTCGCTATGATTAATAAAGTGACAGGAGCTCAAGTTACTTTAACCCTCTTACTGCCCTATTTCACTTTTGCCCTGGTGAATTATCAAGGGGAGATAGATATCTTATGGGACACAAATTCATTGCCACCAAGGCTTCCTTAGCTTATATTAATACTAGTATTTTGGACCTGTTATTCTTCTAAATGGAGTGTGGGGTACTCTGGCAGGGGACAGTGACAGATTTGTATCCTCCCAGCCAGTGTGAGCTGTGAGGGGCTCTACTGCACAACTGCTTAGACCAGGAGTCTTCAACCTTTAAGACCGTGTCGGCCACAGTAAAAAAATTCAAGGAAGCCCGTGGGTCACTAAGCTATACTGTGGTATTTAGACTCTAAATTTTAGAGGATTCTAAGACCTTTTCCAGACATATGGCCATAATGAAGACTTCAGAAGATAATTATATTATATTAATGAACGAAACATGGTCTATTTACCTGTTTTACAATAATGTGTTCATGTCAGCACAGATGGTGTAATGGTTAGCGTTACTGCCTCACAGCACTGAGGTCATGGGTTCGATTCCCACCACGGCCCTACCTGTGCGGAGTTTGTATATTCTCCATGTGCTTGCGTGGGTTTCCTCCGGGTACTCCGGTTTCCTCCCACACTCCAAAAATATACTGGTAGGTTAATTGGCTCCCAACACAAATTAACCCTAGTGTGTATGTGTGTGCGCTTGTGGTAGGGAATATAGATTGTAAGCTCCACTGGGGCAGGGACTGATGTGAGTGGCCAAATATTCTCTGTAAAGCGCTGCGGAATATGTGTGCGCTATATAAATAACTGGTAATAAATAAAATAAATAAATAAATGTCAGTGTGAAACTAGACATTGCTTTTACTTGGCCAGCTTGTCAATGTTGGCATCAATGTTGGAAGTCGCTATGCGCAGAGTATTCTCAAGATGTTGGTCTGTAATCTGAGTTCTCGTCTTGAACTTCACGTGCTTCATCCTGGAGAAGAATTGCTCACATAAGTATGTGCTTCCTAACAAAGCACACATCTTCAAAGCGCGCCTCCAGAGCAGTGGCATTACTAGGGGGGGTAGAGCAGGGCTCGTGCCCTGGACGCCATCGGACCAGCGGTGCCACTGGCCGTGGTCCAGGTCACTCTAGTGTGGACCGCACTACACTGTAACAAACACCGGCGCTGGGTAGTACACTCATACTACCCGGCGGCACTGTGTTTGTTTCTTTGGGCAGCCAATGAGTTATTGGCTGCTGCACCCACTGCCAAAGCCGGGCTGGAGCTCACTCATGAGCTCCATCTTCCGGCTCCCTCAGTTGGTGATGGGAGAGACACCATGATGTCTCTCCCATAGTGTAGAGCGGGTTGGCCCGGGTGTGTGTGTCTTTGTCTGGCCCTGCTGAGAGAAGGAGGGGGGCACTGCACAGGGGGGCTACTACTAGGGGCACTGAATAGAGGGGACTACTACTGGGGGCATTATATAAGGGGCACTGCATAAGGGGACCACTACTGGGGGCACTGCATAGGGGGGGACTACTACTTGGGGCATTATATAAGGTGCACTGCATAGGGGGACTACTACTGGGGGCACTATATAAGGGGTCTACTGGGGCACTGCATGGGGGGGACTGGAGATACTATATCAGGGGCACTTCATAAGGAGTACTACTGGGGGCACTATATAAGGGGCACTGCATAGGGTGGACCACTACTGGGGGCACTGCATAGGGGGCACTCCTACTTGGGCACTGCATAAGGGGGACCACTACTGTGGGCACTACTGGGAGCACTGCATAGGGCAGACCACTACTTGGTGCACTGCATAGGGGTGACTATTATTGGGGCGCTGCATAGGGGGGACCACTACTGGGGGTACTGTATAAGGGGCACTACTGGAAGCACTGCATAGGGTGGACCACTACTAGCGGCACTGTATAAGTGGTACTACTGGGGGCACTGTATAAGAGGCACTACTGGGGGCACTGTATAAGGGTGCACTGTATAAAGGGCACTACTGGGGGCACTGTAAATGGGCCCTACTACAGGGGGCACTGCGTAAGGGGCACTACTGGGGACATTGCATAAGAGGCACTACTACAGTGGGCATTGCAAGAGGGACACTACTACTTGGGGCATTAAGGTGCATATGGAATGGAAAGTTCCCAGAGTGATGAAAAACGGTGGTGTAATGTTGCCACATTTCCATTTTCCAGTGGCCACGCCCCTTGAGGCATATGACCATACCCACTTTTTCGGTTGCCGCTCCTACTTGGGGAGGGGGGGCTCCATTTTTGAACTTGCCTTGGGCTCCAAATAACCTAGTTACGCCACTGCTTCGGAGATTAGGGACTGCGTCCTGAGAAATTTAATCTTTGTACAATGTAAACAAGGGTTTTCCTCGCAAAGATGAGTTGTTTTGGAGATCAAGCAGCTCCATTTGTACTGAGCCTGGCATTTCAGCAGCATTGACAGTAAAAGGCATTGAAAACAATGGAGCTTTCTGGATGGCTGCGCTCTACACTGATAGCGACCCATGTGCTGCTGACACGGAGGACACATCAGAGCCTCTCCACACCTCCTTCCTGGCAGCGCATCCTCTCACTTCCTGGCAGCAGAGACTTTGGTTAACCCCTTCAGTGTCAGTGTCCCCGCCACCAATCTCTCCCCCCCAACCCCTTCAGCGCCAGCGTCCCCGCCACCAATCTCTCCCCCCCACCAACCTGTGCCCCAGTCGGCGGACCATGGGGAACAGCTCCACGGGTGCCCCGGTCGGCGGACCACGGGGAACAGCTCCACGGAAGCTTAGACTGACAATAGCAGCATTATAGACTAGATCAATGGTCTCCAACCTGTAGCTGGCAAGCTACCAGCAGCTCTCGGTCTTCATTTTGGTAGTTCACCTAGTTACAGTAATGCCGAATCAACTAGGAGGAAGTGATCTCTGACGTGTACTCCCTGTGGCTCCACCCATGGCGTCGATGCCACGGGGAGCACATGTCAGAGATCATTTCCTCCTCAATTAACGTTGACCTGGACTAGATTCACTCCTTGTACATTTCTGATAGTTACAGATACTGGGAAAGCCTGCAGCGGTCTTGTTCATGGATCAGGCTTCAACGGTAGGATCACTAAGGGCAGTGTGCCAGGGACGAGTAAGGAAGATGTATTCGCTAGCCGCTGGTTCCAGTGGCCCTTGATGCAGTGCTTTCATGGTAGGCAAAACTCATCACGGATGTCAGGGGCATAACTAGATATTTGAAGACCCCACAGAAAAAGTTTGTAAGGGCCCCTATGTACCACCCAATGGTGAAAAATGCATATAACACATGTAACTTTGGCAAGGAAGATGGGCCCCACTCCGCTCGGGACTCCATAACAGCTGCACCTCTCGCACATAAGGTAGTTACGCCAATTCCGGATGTTGATTTGACATCATCATACTTGCCAACTCTCACTGATTGTCAGGGAGACTCCCTAAAATAGTAGTAATTTCCCTGACTCCCTGATGAGTCTAGAAAACTCCCTGATTGCACCTTTCCCCCATTATGTAGCTGTTATATACTTGAAAATAAGAAATAAATCAGAGATACTCATATATATTCAAATAGTATAATCAATGTAATTTCCCTGCACTAGTTATAAGGCACAATGTATGAAGCTCTGAAAAGTGATAAAGTGGACAGTGATAAACGACCAACCAATCAGCTCACAACTGTAATTTTGCAAACACAGCCTGTAACATGACAGTTGGGAGCTGAGTGGCTGGTGCTTTAACACTCTCCAGTTTATCACTTTTCAGAGCTTCACACTTCTACCCCAATGATCCCTATGGCTACTAGAGATGAGCGGTTCGGATTCTGTGGAATCCGAACCGCTCCGAACATTGGGGATCCGAGTCCACCCGAACCCTGTTCGGGTGTTCACCGCCTGACTTGGATCCCCGTTCGGGGCCGAACGGCGGCCGCCTGATGTCGGATTCTCACTAGAGAATCAGACATCAGGGCTCCTATTGTGTAGGGCAGAGCGCTGTGATAGCGGTCTGCCATACACAGACACAAACACACAGCCGCCAGCGGCAGCTGTGTGTTTGTTACAGCAGCCAATGAGAGTCACACAGACTCTTTCTGGCTGCTGCACGGAGGGAGCCAGCTGGAGCTCACACATGAGCTCCATCTTCCGGCTCCCTCCTCAGCGTGTGACAGCAAAGCGGACGGGGCGGGAGCGGGGATACAGGTAAGTTTTTTTTTTTTTTTTACTTGTGTAAGGGCCGGGGCCGCTACTGGGGGGGGTCTGCTACTGGGGGTGCGGGGGGACCATACTACTGGGGGGGGCTATACTACTGGGGGGCCATACTACTGAGGGGCCTGCTACTGGGGGGGGCATACTACTGGGGGGGGCTGCTACTGGGGGGGCCTACTACTGGGGGGAGCCTGCTACTGGGGCAGCCTACTACTGGGGGGGCATACTACTGGGGGGCTACTACTGGGGCAGCCTACTACTGGGGCAGCCTACTACTGGGGGGGCCATACTACTGGGGGGGGGGGCTGCTACTGGGGGGCATTCTACTGGGAGCACTGCATAGGGGACCCTACTACTAAGGGGACTGCATAGGGGGCACCACTGCTGGGGGCATTGTGTAAGGGACACCACTACTGTGGGCATTGTGTAAAAGAGGCACTACTGTGGGCATTGTGTAAAAGGGTCACTACTGTGGGCATTGTGTAAAAGGGGCACTACTATGTGTCGTAACATAAATAAGAGACACTACTTTATGGTGTAATGTGAATCAGGCCCTATGTGCGGTGTATTGTGAATAAGATTGTGCACTGTGACTCCTTGGGCCGTAGCCCACTATGTAAACAAGTACTGTGACTCTGCTGGCCATACCCCACTGGGTGGGTGCACTACTTTTCATTTCTGCCACTGCTGTGTGGCAATGTGTCATAGATGTGCTTTATACTGTGGTGTCTGTGTCGTTGTGCCGCTGCTTTGTCGCTTAGTAACCAGTCAGCTCACTGCAACCTTTGGCCAATAATGTTGAAAACAATATTATAAGCTGTGATTTGGTCTAAATTGACTGGAAATTAATGTTATTGAGGTTATTAATACTCTAGGAAGAAAAAAAAAAACTATTTATGTGATTTTAGCTTTTTTTGTCAATTTTTGTAAAAAAAATCCAAATCCAAATCCAAAGCCAGTCACCGCAGTTTTGCAAATCCAAATCCAAAGCCGGACGACGAATTAGAACCAAATCCAAATCTGGCAAAAATGGTCCGGCGCACATCCCTAATGGCTACATGCATTTTCATATAAGGTTTCCCTTGGCCAATTATATGGAACCCCTTGTAAAACACAATACATGAGCAAACCCTAAAAAAGTATCAGTGTGTTTTCATCAACAAGTAGACCTTACTAACTGCTTTGGGACTCGTTTACATTTGGCTGAAAGTCAATTTTATGGCATGCCTTTCAGGCTCAGCAGCAGGACCTGCTCGAGGCATGTTCAACCAGTGTGGTCGAACAGGGACGCCACCTCATAGAGGGTGCACCCCTCCCAGCCAGTGGTGGATCTTACCTAGGGGCTGCGAGGCTGCAGACCCCCCAGTAAAATCCTCCACTGTTCAGTGAGCCAGTGCCGTCCGTGACTGCACTGGCTTCACTGTGACTTTAGGTGGCTTCCTATTGGAAGCGCCACCTGCCAGTCACACTGAAGACAGGCAGCCAGGGGGAAGTGTCTCCTCCTTGGCTGGGCTGCGATCAGAAGCCGCTGCTCTATCTTTCGGGCAGCCCTACAGGACTTCTCTGGGCTGCAATCAATGCAGCCCCGAGAAGCTGGTGTTAGGCATGCGCGGCGCCACTGCCGCTTTTGCGCATGAGCAGGTCCAGACCCCTGCCAGATTCATTGAGCAGGCGCCGGGACCCAGACCAGCAGCGGCAGCCCCCCTCAGGTAAGAGGGCAGGAGCCGCTGCTGCTCCCAGCCATTCCCGATTTCAGCGGGACAGTGCCATTTTTCGGGCATTGTCCCGCTGTTCCACCCGCAGCTGTGCGGCGGTGCTGGCCCCTGGAAACAAGAATGGATGCCGCGTGCAGTGCAGGGAGAGAGCTGGGGGTAACCCAGCTTACGTAGTGCTGCGCTCGCCCCCAGCCTGACGTCAAATGGGAGGCGTGCCGTATGGGCACGCCCCCAAATAGCATCATCGAGGGGGCGTGACCTATGTTAATTAGGCCACTTCCCCTTTTCGGGGGTTGGGGCGTAGGTGTCCCCCGCCGCACAGGGCGCGGCTAGAGCTGGAGCCGGCCCTGCTCAGCAATATATATCCACTTTACCTCTGTGCTCATAGGTTGCTTTCACAACCTCCCTGAAATGCTTTTTCAAAAGTAGGCAAGTATGGGCATCATAGACATGTATATTGTGTGACTAAATTTTGTGTTCAATACCAGGCTGCCAGTTTTGTTTGGCTACTGAGTGGCAGCTGGATACCTGCTGGTCTTCCTGTTTCCCCTTACTGTACAGAGATTTCCTGCCTGCAGATTATAATGAGAAGATCAGTCCGTGCTGGGTTCCTGTCTCATCATTTCCAGTGAACTCTAAACTGCAGATTACAGGAGAGGATCAGGATCAGCACTGGGTTTCTATCTAATCAGGGCCATACTGACCTTCTCATTACTAGATAGCCAGGCATTCTGTTAAAAGAGGTTGACTCTGTATTTCCAATTTTAGTGTTTATAAAGATGATGATTCACGTTAGTTGTGATGAACAAAAAATATCTGATATAATTTCAAGGAAGTGTTTCATCAGCTTCTGTGATATACCTGGACTCTGCCTCATCTGTTGTGGTAAAACAATATAAATAACTTGTATGTGTAGTGAAGTGTGGTGTTATATTTAATCTGTTAAATACTTAGTTAAGGTCACCTCTCCTGTTTTTTTTTTCATCTAATGTCTCTTAATATTTATTTTTTTATCACTATTTACAAAGTGTACATCATATTACACTTTGTAAATAGTGTAATATGATTTACACTTATAGTACAATAGTACACAAGCACTCGGTTGAACCACTTACCTGGCAGCCAGATGGGCTTTCACTGACATTGTCACATCCCATGCGACATGATTCAGTATGATTTCAAATCCCGACTGCGGCATCCCGGCAGCAGTGAAAATCCTGATTGTCGAAAGGTAAGTACTCACTAACCTACTCTACCCCCTAAAACTCCCTTAGGGGTGCGTAACCCTAATCTCCCCCTAAATGCCTAACCCTAATCCCCCTTCTAAGTGCCTAAACCTAACCCCCCCTTCCCCGCCGCCTAAACCTAAGGGCCTGATTCAGAGCCAGACGCTATTTGCGAACGGTTATTCAGAAAAAGGGGCCGGCTATTTAAATTGAGCGCTCGCTCTTTGCGGTCTGTTGACGCCTCTATGTCTGAGCGAGCGAACGAAACATGCGCTCGCTATTTTGTAAAGACGCCCCCTGGCCGCTCGCATCATATGTCATCTCCGCTATTAGATTAATCGAGTACATCGAAAGGCGTCTGAACTGCTCGCAGTGCTTGTGGTTGGATTTTCCTACCGCAATCATGCGAACAGTTCAGGCTAAGAGACAACCAAGTGACGTGGCCGATGACGCTGCTTTGTTAATTATGCACACCCTTAAAACACCCGTTTGGCCGTTTGGCACGCCTGCGTTCGGATCTCCACTCCCCGTTTTCAAGCACCTTCCCCTGTTACCACCCACAAACGCCTCATCCTGTCACTCAAATTAGCAGGCACTCGCTATTTTGCGAGCGCACAATTTCCGACCGCAATGACTGGTTGGCGCATGCGCATTACGACCCATACGCATGCGCAGATGTGCAAACATCGCTCGGAGCAAACGAGCGGCCACTTACGAGCGGCTCTGAATCAGGCCCTAAGTCCCTCGGGGGGTGCCTAACCCTAACCTCCCCCCAGGGGTACCTAACCATAAACCACCCCCGTTCCCCTAGCCTACACCTAACCTTCCAGGGGGTGCCTAACTTTAAGTTCCCCCGAGAACCCTAAACCTAACCCTCCCCCCCCACGGCTGTCCGCGCCGGCTTACCTTCTATCGGTAAGCCGGTTGTCGGGCTCCCGGCGTAGGGAAAATGACAGGCGTCGGGATTTCGACACCTGTCATTTAACCCTTGCCGGGATAATACAGTTGGGAAGCCGGCGGTCGGGATTCCGTCATTCGGCTTTCCGACTGTTTCCCCATGCGACCATGACCCCCTCCTACGTCCCATGGTATTTTAAAACAGTATCAGCTCTGCACATGCGCAGAGCTATTTCCTCCCTGTCTGCAATGTCCCGGTCTCTGACCACTGACATCACATGCCGATTTTATGCCCCACAATGCCATGCAATCGATATTCATGTGCCGATTTACAAAAGTGCATATTCTGGAGTACATGCCGATTTACAAAGAGGGGAACTTCAGTTCCCTTCAGAAGACCTATTAGGCTGATCTCTGCCAGTGCAGAAATAAACTACATCAGTCCCCTCTGATAAATGCTGTGCAGCACTCTGTGCATAGGGGAGAAGCTAATGTTACTGGGGGGATCTGTTGTTACAGGGGGAGGGTGGTAGGTTAATGCTACTGTGGAATCTATTGTCCTTGGGACAGCCAACATTTTGAATGGAAGGTAATGTAACAGTTGTGACACAGGAGGGGTAGGCAGTGGCATATCTATAATGAATGCAAGGTGTGTGGTGCACATGGGCCCCTGGGTCCTGAGGGGCCACACCGAACCCCCATTCATCAATTTAGTTTACTCACATACTTACCGAGAGTCCCTCATAGGTGCGGTGCAAAATACTGTGAAATGGCACAGCTGTCATTTTCCCGAAGATCTGCGCAAGTGCAGTACAGAAATCACAGAGAACATGGTACGATCACCATGTTCCCAGAGGCGCGCATATAGACTCTGGCACAATGCCAGAGTCTTCTCCAAACTGCGCCACTGAGAGAGGAAGGGACATTTTAACCTAACTGACAAACTATATTACACCAAGATATTCAGCAGTGCTTAAACCAAACTTCACTTTGCTTCAGTTGTCACTATATCTACCAGGGCATAACTAGGGTAGTGCGACCAGTGCCATGGCACAGGGCACCGCAGGACAAGGGGCGCTGTTTGGGCTGTCAAGTTTCTGTTTATCATTATTCTCACTTGTAGCTTCCTAGTATTTCATCCCCAGCATCTCCTGACCTCCCCTATCTCTTCCCTGGCCCTTCCCCATGAGACTATGACCCTTTTTTGGGTGCGTTATGTCCCTATTTGAAAAATGGGGGGGCACCAATGCTCTTTCTGGCACAGGGCACCAAAAGGTCTAGTTACAGCTCTGATAGCGGAATCGGCGGTTTAAATCCGGCAGCACCAGCCCGACGTGAAAGGAAATCCCGATAGTCCGAAAGGTAAGTATGTCCTAACCTAATCTACCCCCTAACCCAAACCTCCCTCCGTGTCTAACCCTAATCCCCCCTCAAAGTGCCCTAACCTAACCACCCCCTTTCCCCGCCATCTAAACCTAAGTTCCTTGGGGGGGTGCCTAACCCTAAGCTCTCCCCTCCCCGGGGGTGCCTAAACCTAACCTCCGGGGGGAGTGCCTAGCCCTAAGCCCCCCCCCCTGCGCGGCTGTCCGCACTCGGCGTAGGTTAATTAACCCTCGCCGGGATTCTGTAATGGAGATCATAACGCATACCCTGATAGCTACCTGTCCATTAAATGCAATAAAAATAACCCAAACTGAAATTAGTGAAGTTGGAGCAGCAATTCTAAGATCGGATGACCCGGGTTACCTGTTTACACTGCAGGGTTGCATTGGTCGTTCCTGTGTTAATCCCTGCAATAACCCTGGATTTAGCTGCAGTGTACTAGGGCTATCAGAGTGAGCTGCGACCCGGGTCGACATTGCAATGACCTGGATTATTTTTGTAGTCTGAAAGGGGTATAAATTGGCAGTGGCTAGGTATATCAGGGTGTGTAGATGCATCGTATCAGCGGGTAGAATTGCATCAGTGGGTAGTAGGTGTATACGTGGATATTCATCAGTGAGTAGACCGTAGATGTGCATCAGAGAGCACAGGGGTGTAAGTGGTCCGCCGCTGCCGCATAGAGGAGCAGGGACTGTCAGTGTCATCTTTCTCCGCTGCTCCCACTACATCACCAACAAAACACAAAGTAACTCACTATGACGTCACCGCAGCTACCGCCACGCCCCTCTCCACAGAACTCCTCCTCCAGTCTTTTAAAACGGCACATTGTGACGTCACCGATGGAGGCGGGGCGGAGGTTCGTGACGTTGTTATCAGCTGTTTGGAACCGTTCTGATGATTGAGCAGTGGGAGATGAGCCGGCAGCAGAGCCTGTCCTGT
Source organism: Taudactylus pleione (assembly GCA_031769625.1). NCBI lineage: Eukaryota > Metazoa > Chordata > Amphibia > Anura > Myobatrachidae > Taudactylus > Taudactylus pleione. The sequence continues at coordinate 9,271,437 of JAUIMM010000255.1, read as the reverse complement.
ATACAGCACTGTGCATCTACCTCAACCTGGGCTTCTGTACAGCGGCTTGGAAACTGTATTTGTCTGTATACACTGACTGCTGCACGGTAAGGTAAATACACTATTGGAGTTCAGTTTATCGTCTAATGAGAGCAAGCACACAGTCCGGACATATTGGAGACGTTTACTTACAATATTCTATGTTTGTCTTCTGGTGTATGCATTCACACGGGGACTGGATGAAATGCAGTGGCAATTATTATTCTGCTCAGCAGTGCAGCGGTTAATGTGTGGCCTAGCCAGCAATGTCACAAGTTGTGGAGGTGGAATAATTCTGCCCTTGAGGTCACAGTATGCAGCTATCTGGGGATCATATGTTAGTATTAATCTGTATGTATAGATTATCTTATTATAAGGACATTCACCTATAAGAGACACCTGGCTGCTAGTGATCTTTACACAGCTGTACAGTGACAGATCTGCAAGTAATAAAATCACAGCCCCCCTATATTAATATCCCCGTTATTACAATTTCAACACGACTGTGACGTCACCAGGAGAGGGATCAGATGTTGTCATAGATGACAGTAGACAGAAAAGATGGGGGAGGTGGGGAGGAGAGGACATCTTTACACAGGTACCTTAAACCGTATTTATTGTGTGTCTATATAACTGCAGAGTAGAAAAACGTAACTAGTTATGTTTCTGTTTTATTTCCCTGTTACTATTTTCTATGCTTTGTTTCACCTTTCCCATAAGATGTGACCACTTTTGTTTATTTGCATTTGTTTCCCCTAGACTGCTCTATACCTGTCAGTCTGCTTGATGGGTGACCCTGTTTCCATAAGCCTTTGCTGTTGTGTAGCTGTGTCCTGTCCTCTTTCTTATCTCTGTAGTTCCTCCTCTTCCATCCTCCATCTGTACCTCTCCCTCCCCCTCTCTCTCCTCCTTCCTCGAGTGGGCTCAGCGGCCCCAGGGCTGTGTGGTCCTACTGAGCCCCCTCCCATCATTATGAGCCCCTGCCTGGGAAGGGGTTAGCAAGCTGTTATTGAGAGGTACTTATGAGACCCCTGTTATGACACACTGTCTCCCCTCCCTCCCTTCTTCCCGAGCTTGGTCTGTCAATATGCAAATCTATAATCCGGGTCTGATGAAAGCCCAGGATGCTTTATGCAGGGGGAGGAGTGTCATCTGCAAGAGAAATCTGCCTTAAATTTCAATCCTTCTATGGAAATCTGAATTACTGACAAGTGTCTTGTTTATGGATCACAGCCCAAGCCTAACTTACTCTTCACAAAATGTGGTATGTCTGCAAATCATACGACCCCTTGTAGTTATGTATTCTGACTACTTTTACCTGGTTTTATTTACATCCAGTCACTACCCTCTAGATTAGCTGGGGTGTACCACATCACTCCCAGTCTATTTTTATTAATCGCCTTTCATATAAATGATCAGCAACTACAGAATGAGACATTTAAGTATACATGACTAATATTAAGATAGTTTTACATTACAGTGCATATATTTGTTTAATATTCACTAATATATGTCTAAAGTTAAACATGTATTATTTCATAGTATGCTTTTACATTCTAAAGAGTACGAGGATAAGCATGTTGTGGGAGGGGCTGAATACAGCAATAGGAGGAGTTACAGGAAGCCATATAAGAAATGAGACATTTTATTAAGGAAGGCTATTCTGGGGCATTAGGAGGGAAGTGATTTTAAATAAAATAAATGTGTATATCTATACAGCACTATCTAATGTTGCTGGATGAAGATTAGTCACAGAATAGTTCATGTGGATTCACCCATGATTTTTTTTTCATATTAATGAATCCAGTGATGTGTGTCTAATTTGCATCTGACATTGAACTTCACACTGTCTGTCCCCTGTTGAACTGCCTGTGTGCAGAGGATAACCCACTCCTCTTCATAAACCTATTACCTTTCAACCCCATCTTCACTTGAGCAGTTACTGACATTTAAAACATAGACCCCAGAAATATGGTAAACACCCTCAGATAATGTAATACTATTATTATTTCATTATAGACATTTGCCCTAGTTTTATGTTGGAAGTGTGGGTCTCTTATCTTTTACAGCATGATAGGAATTGTAGTACAAAAACAGCTGGGAAAGAGATAAACAGGTTGCCCTTGTGTACATGTTACATACTTGTGATTTATGTATCTTATGACTATTGATATATTTGCGTGACACCTGATTACTAATAAAGGGGTTAATCAATGCATGTGCCTTGGTATGACAGATTGCTTCTTTTTGTGTTTAGACCCTACTGATTAAAACGCACATATCATGGTTCTCGAAAAATAAAAGCCCCTATACACCAGCCAACAGATTGCCTGATCCTGCAATCGGAGTGGAAATAGCGACCCGCCGGTCGGAAATGCTATCCAAAGTCCATCGATGTTCTCCGATCCATCGGAGGATCGCTGAAGCTATACCTTTTTGTATTTTAATTGTGATCGGCAAATCGATCATATCCAACATGTTGGATTTCACCGATCCTCCGACCCGGCATCTGGGGATCGCAGCATCGCGACAGTCCATTGCCTTTAGACGTTGGTCTAGGATTGCAGGTCCAACTTGGACCATTTATAAACGAATGGGTTCTGTTCTGTGAGTGCAAAGAAAGTGGTATGCCAGTTTGCATAGCGTATATTGCATGACTCTGTACTGTGCATGCTCCGAAAGCGAATGCACATATGCGCCTATGTAGACACACATGCATTTTGCATGTAAAGGCATGTTCAGACAAATGCAGCTCATGCAAACTAGCACTTAAGCATATATATGCCTGTTATGATGGATACATTTTGCGCCTATTGTAGGGCAGGTGTATGCATACACCGATGAAGGTGCATCTGTTGGTGATGCAGAGCCATTTACATCTCAAGATGTGCACGACTGGCTCTGCATATGGCCTGAAATATGCTATTTTTACATCCACTTTTCTTCAGAGTAGCTTACACCCACTTTGCTACCAACTCTGCATCAGTCCCAGTGTTGATATACACAATACAGAATGCATTGCTGTAGTTTTATACAATAAAGCCATCATTTATAGCAGTGGTTCCCAAACTTTACTTGAATCTTGGCACCCCTAGGCCAAAACTTTCTTATTGAGAAACTAGGCAAAAATGATTAAATTAAATGCGCTTACCTGTCATACTACGGTTCAGTTTTGTCCACATATTTTATCACAGGTAAAACCAGCACTGGTTTTGCCTTTTCATATTGGCCAAATAAATATTTTACTTGGTACTGGATCACAATCCCATGGCACCCCTGTAAGTGCCAGACTGGAACCACTGATCTATAATATATAATTACAGCAAATGTGAATTGAACAGCTATGTTTGCATTTAGTAATATGATGACAACACTACATTAAAAAAATAAAAATAAGCAACTAAACTAATAGTCAGTGGAGCAGTAAAGCTTCTGCTGTTTTCATAGCTGTCCAAAGAAGACAAGAGAAGTAATATATACCTCTTATTGACAATCGGCTTGTCAGTCATGCATATGCGTTCTAGAGAGATTACAGTATATATGGATCAGATATCTATTGTTAAAAATGTAGCTTTAGAATCAAAACAGGGTTCCTGTACTTGAAGTGAGTGGGTAGAATATTTTAAATGCTGTTAGAACATTCCTATTATGGCCTTGCCATTATGTCTGAATGAAGGAAGCCAGCCAGCTCCTATAACATATACATTATTACTGGAATGATACATACCAGTATGTTCCTCTCTCTTTGTCTTCTGTGTGTATAGTTCATAAGAGCACATTGTACTTTAATACTAAGGGGCTTATTCAGAGTTGCACCACTTTTTTATTTTTAGCTACTGCACGTGTCATCTTGACGCACATATCTATGAGTGATTCAGTGATGTGGGCATCTGTTGCTTCCAACTAAATGGGCATAACTAGTTGGCAACAGGGTGTTTGCACATAGGCAAAGTTGAGATAGGGCATGTCATGGGCACATAGATGGGCTTGCATGCATATCAGAGGTGAGCATATGGGGAGATCCATCTGATTTCAGACCAATCTCTTGCACCAAGGACAGGCTGGTGCAATTGAATGCTGATAGTGATGACAAATACTTTCACAGGCAGATGAGGTGCGGCACGGTGCATAGATGCGGCTAACTACAGGCGTAAATCTTCAGTTTTCTCCAATTATGCATCTGGGGCCGACTTGCGTGTGACTCTGAATCTAGCCCAATGACTGCAATACATAGAGCAGAATCCGAATTCTGTGTTGTGTCTGTATATTGTCCAATGAAGTACGGTTGCTATCGTCATTCCGGCTGGAAAATGGTTGTGGATGCCTGTGGTTGTCATTTGAAGCATGTTCTGTAATCTAGGTGGCTTTAGAATGGTCGCTGGACTGCACAAATAATTGCTATATATAACTAAATATATGTTTATAACTAGTCAGGAATGAGTCCAAATATTTCCCCTTAGAAGTCAAGCAAAGAGTTTGGGAGTATGGGTTGAGTCTCCAATATCCAAAATGCTTGGGACCAGGGGTATTTTGGATAACGGAATATTCCGTATTTTGGAATATTTGCATATCATAATGAAATATCTTGGGAACGGGACCCCAATATACACACAGAATGTATTTGTGTGTTATATACACCTTATACACACAGCCTGCAGGTAATTTTATATAATATTTTCAATAATTTTGTGGATCAAGCAAAGTTTTTGTACAGAAATGAAATTCATTTATGTTTCATATACACCTTATACACTCAGCCTGAAGGTAATTTTATACAATATTTTTAATAATTTGTGCCTTAAGGTGCCCACACACATAGCGATATTTTACACGATCTGGCCGATTCTGACGAATCGTGACGACAGATCGTGTAAAATATGGCCAAATCGTGAGGAAATCGTGAGTCCTAACTCACGATCACGATGCGATGCGCGTCCCCGCTGGTCGCACATCGCATTGTCAGATCTGCCGTGCAGTAGGGCAGATCTGACAATCTGGGGAAAAAAAAAAAAAAAGTTAAGAAGCACGATAGATCTTATGCTTTTTACTCCAAATCGTGTGTAGGAGCTGCCGGGGGAGAGTTCAGGGGAAATCGCACACATCGTGGGATCGTGTGCAGATCGGTATGTGTGTGGGCACCTTAAGACAAAGCTTATGTACATTGAACTATCAAAAATCAAAGGTTTCGTTATCTCAGTCATGCTAAAATAATTCCGTATTTCGGAATATTTGGATATGGGAGACTCAACCTGTATAATGGTGAAGCCCACATGTTTTAAAGCAGAACACCAGCAGTTTGTCCTTCCTGAAATCCCCTCCCTACCACCAACTGGTAGAATCACAGTGGTTCCCCCATACTCACCTCATTGCTTCAGATACATTACACAACAGCCTGAAGATAGGTTGTTAAACAGAGTTAGCAGATGCAACCATCCAGTTGGATGATGTTTGTAGACAAAAAAAATAAACATCTTCTTTATTGACCTATGACATCCTCTAATATTGCTCAAAGGCATGGCATGGCCTTTGGTAGTCACAACACTGCTGTCTCTCCTTGGCCAGAGGGCTGGAGTTTCAACTCTGTATCAGGTAGAACGTTAATACTGTACCCTGGAGCCTATTTTTAGAATCCCTTAGTCCACCTTGCTGACACTGTACAGCTGGGCGTCTGCTCAGTACATTATGTACTGGACCTAATCGTATTATTCCAATGTCTGCCTTCTTTATTTAAATGTGACCGACCTCCCAGCAGAATGCCAAGTAAGGGAGAGCTGAGTGCCTCCCTTCTCATTGGTAGTGTTTGAGTTCTGACTCCTTTAAAATAGCTTCCTATGAATGTTCCTTTCTGTCCAGTGAATTGTGCATTAAACAGTTAATATTTGTCTCCAAATTGGTGTAAGAATTCCAAGTAGACGCTTTTTATTGTGTCCTATCTGAAACAGTCACAGCATAAGGAGTGCAGGGAATTTGTCTCCTAGCTGCATTACCTGACATTACTCACATTTATCTCTCCTGTGTTTGCTGATGCAACGTTATCAAACCAGACCTGCATATTAGGTGTGTTATGTGTTTGTGCAGTGTAGAGGGGACTTGTCGCTAGTACAATGGGAGCTGGGCCATTATTGGTAAAACGCTGTCTACATTCACCAGGAGCAGTAATATCACTGAGGTACAGTGGAGTGGAGTGGGGTGGGGGTGGGGGGGGGGGGGGGGGGGGGGGGGGTGTGTGTGTGTGTGTGTGTGTGTGTGTGTGTGTGTGTGTGTGTGTGTGTGTGTGTGTGTGTGTGTGTGTCCGTCCGTCCGTCCGTCCAGCATTAATGGACCACACTGTTCTTTTTATGTTTCTAAATATGTTTGTAGGTAGATAATGTGTGGACTGGCTTTACAAGTGTGTTTATGGCAGCGATGTGCAATTGCTGCCTCATAGTGCTAGGGACCAGGTGTTCATTTCCAACCATGGCACCATCTGTGAGGAGTTTGTATGTTCTCCCTGTGTATTTATGTCTGGGTGGTTCAGTTTCCTTCCACATTCCAAAAACATACTTTGGAAAGTGCTGCATAATATTATGGCTTTATACAAATAAATAATAAATGTTACTAAAATACTAACCAAGCCTGCATACATCTGTATGGGACTTTAGATACATTATATGCGTTTTGAGATGATAAAAGTTTGGCGCGACAGATTCAAGGCGTATCAGTTTAAAGAGACAGGTCTGGATATTTGTGTCACTTCTGTAAGGTGAGCTCACCCTGTGAGCAGTACAAACAGTCCCAGCCTCCTGGGTCAAGTTAACACTGCACACTAAAATATGATTAACTCTTCACTGTCAGGTATACCTAAGGCCTATTTCCTATCCACAGAACAGAACTGCAACCATTTTACCAAAGGTCCAGATTAAATCTACACAAAACAAGGTTAATAATACTCTTGTGTGAGGAGATCTGGTGACTATTTTATTGGGAGCTTTCTGTGCCAGTCACAGCCCCAAATAGTAAGGAGATTAGTGAAGCCTGCTCTTTGCCCTAAATAAAACTACCAATGTCTGTATATTCCAAACAAAGGGAATTAGGTGACATTGTCTTGTTTATATGATCGTGCTGTGAATCTTTATGTACATAGGAATATACTGTATGTTTGTGCAAACAAAGGCTTTGTGCCTTATAAATATATTTGTACACATAACTTATGAAGCAAACCTATGGCTACACATTACTGGGTCACCACCAGATGGTTATGAGGATCAGAATGACTACCTTGTACCATTTAGACTGAATTAATGTACTGTAGATTTGTGTTACTAACTTATTCTGTTTTTATGACCTAGGTTCTGTTATATGAACATAAGTTTTTCTGCAGAAAAATCTTGGTTGCTCTGTTTCTTTTTTATTTTGCATTTACAAAAATGAGTGTGACCTGCTAAGCTAAATTGTATAACCATGGTAACTAATGACCAGACCATCATAACTGCTAGTTTTTGTATAGCACCAACATTATTCTGCAACACTGAACAATTAGAGGATATTATTCAGGTATCTCATCCCTGTCTTAATGTAGTCACAATCTAATTTCCCTACCACAGGCCAGTTTAGTCAGAAACAAATTAATCTACCTGTATATTCATGACTAAAATAGCTGTTCTGCTTTAACTTTTGAATTGAGAAATCCTCACATTGGAGCAATGGTAAATTAAGTATTGGGAAAAGAATTCATAGAGCAGTGCCACCTAGTGGTCATATAAATAAACACAAATTAAAATAATTTGTTCAGATTATTAAATCATGGATTAGGTTTTATATATAGCATATTAATGTGAACAGGTAATACAGGTTTAGGACACAAAGTTATATTTTCTTCTGTTACAGTCTATTGTCTCCTGTTGCAGGGCTATTTTATCCAAGCAATACAGAAGCCTGATGTTTACAAATCGTTCTGTGGGATTCTGCTGACCCCACCACACCACAAACACCCTGCTGTTTACAACCCTCCAACTTCTGCTCACAGAATCTCCAGCAAACTCCAGGGCTCACTTCAGCCATGTTCCAACGTTTAACCAGATTGTTCTTCAGTGAGGGACCAGCCACTGATCCCACAGAACCCAAAGCTTTTGTGTCAGAGGAAGAAGATGACGGCTGGTTGATTATTGATATCCCAAGTAAGTAATGAACCCCAGAAACGTTATTTCTAGTGCCTGATATCTCCTGTTAACATTCAAAGAGTCATTCTCCAGAGGTCTGCCTTAAATTTAGCTCTGCACGAAGCATGTGTCTGTTCTCAGTCACATGATATCTATCGTGCTATGGAAAAACTATTTATCAGTTTCCAGTCAGGCGATTAGCTACGGCTGTACTTGTCTTGCCCAGTGCCCTTTAGTTTGTCTCAGAAATGACAGAACACTGCAATATACAGTGCATCCGGAAAGTATTCACAACGCTTCACTTTTTCCTCATTTTGTTATGTTACAGCCTTATTCCAAAATGGAATAAATTAATTTTTGTCCTCAAAATTGTACACACAATACCCCATAATGACAACATGTAAACATTTTTTGCGATTCTTGCAAATGTAATAAAAAAAATAAGAAATCACACGTACATAAGTATTCACAACCTTTGCTCAATACTTTGTTGATGCACTTTTGGCAGCAATTACAGCCTCAAGTCTTTTTTGAATATGATGCCACAAGCTTGGCACACCTATCTTTGGGCAGTTTCGCCCATTCCTCTTTGCAGCACCTCTCAAGCTCCATCAGGTTGGATGGGAAGCATCGGTACACAGCCATTTTCAGATCTCTCCAGAGATGTTCAATTGGATTCAAGTCTGGGCTCTGCCTGGGCCACTCAAGGACATTCACAGAGTTGTCCTGAAGCCACTCCTTTGATATCTTGGCTGTGTGCTTAGGGTCGTTGTCCTGCTGAAAGATGAATAGTCGCCCCAGTTTGAGGTCAAGAGCGCTCTGGAAAAGGTTTTCATCCAGGATGTCTATGTACTTTGCTGCATTCATCTTTCCCTCTATCCTGACTAGTCTCCCAGTTCCTGCTGCTGAAAAACATCCCCACAGCATGATGCTGCCACCACCATGCTTCACTGTAGGGATGGTATTGGCCTGGTGATGAGCGGTGCCTAGTTTGCTGCAAACATAATGCCTGGCATTCACGCCAAAGAGTTCAATCTTTGTCTCATCAGACCAGAGAGGCCTTCAGGTGCATTTTGGCAAACTCCAGGTGGACTGCCATGTGCTTTTTACTAAGGAGTGGTTTCTGTCTGGCCGCTCTAATATACAGGCTTTATTGGTGGATTGCTGCAGAGATGGTTGTCCTTCTGGAAGGTTCTCCTCTCTTCACAGAAGAATGCTGTAGCTCTGACAGAGTGACCATCGGGTTCTTGGTCACCTCCCGGCCTAGGGCCCTTCTCCCCCAATCGCTCAGTTTAGACGGCCTGCCAACTCTAGGAAGAGTCCTGGTGGTTCCGAACTTCTTCCATTTACGGGTGATGGATACCACTGTGCTCATTAGGACCTTCAAAGAAGCAGATATTTTTCTGTACCCTTCCCCAGATTTGTGCCTCGAGACAATCCTGTCTTGGAGGTCTACAGACAATTCCTTGGACTTCATGCTTGGTTTGTGCTCTGACATGCACTGTCAAGTGTGGGACCTTATATAGACAGGTGTATGCCTTTCAAAATCCTGTCCAATCAACTGATTTTACCACAAGTGGACTCCAAGTAAGCTGTAGGAACATCTCAAGGATGATCAGTAGAAACAGGATGCACCTGAACTCAATTTTGAGCTTCATGGCAAAGGCCGTGAATACTTGTATACATGTGGTTTCGCAGTGGTTTTCTTTTTTCTTTTTTTTTTTTAATATTAAATTTGCAAAAAAACTCCAAAAAAAACTTTACACGATGTCACGTTGGTATTGTGTGTAGAATTTTTTTGAGGACAAAAATTTATTCCATTTTAGAATTAGGCTGTAACATAACAAAATGTGGAAAAAGTAAAGCGTTGTGAATACTTTCCGGATGCACAGTACACTTGTATTCATTACCTGTTGCTTATTGCATTTTAATGCTGAAATTAAGATGATTAATGTAATTGATCCTCTCTTCAGTTCTTGTTTTTTTATATTGTACACTGTAAGTTGATAAATAACCGGTTTGTGATTCAAGTGATACTCCCCTCATTTGGTGAGATCAGAATTTGGCTTAAGGGAATGTAGGATGCACCCAGCAGTTAGGAGATCTTATTGGCAGACTGTGCCTACCAAATAAAACAAATTTCTCCAGCAGTAATAGTACAGCATTCATTTATTTTAAAAACAACTTTGCACAAATTTGCGATTCCAAAGAAATTCTGTGCTTCTGCTGAAGTGGGTCCAGGGGTTGGACCCTTCACTCAATTTTGCTATGGCGCCTGACAGTGACAATACTATATACAATATAAAGTGTGCCTATCTCACAGTGAAGGTGATCATATGTGGACTGGGCTAATATTCTGGAGAAGCTAGTCTATGGTAACCCTTGAAACTGCTGTGATGGTAGCAGATCATTTAGAAGCCGCATGTATTAAATATTTAAGGATAAAGGATCATTGCCGAAATAAGGGGCATCCCACACCAATATGCTAGTATAGTAGAAAACAAATCTATTTTCATGAAACACAAATGTTCCTAGTACTAATGTGGGGTATAAGTAAAATGGTATGAACATGTGTTGGTAGAAAACAGTAGTGATATTACAGTGAAAATTCCATAACACCTTCTTTTGATGGTGTCTAAATCCAATATAACTAATCCTGATATCTGAAGAAATGTTTGATGGTTACTCTTTGCTGGTGCTGTAAGCGTGGGTAAGTCTCACAACATAAAATGGCTCCATTGTAATAGTCTTCTGTTTCTTCACTTCTACAAAATTCCAAGTTTTGCTCCTCAAACTAGTGACACAGTGCAGGTGTCGGATAGGGTAATAACATAATACAGTGCCTCTTGCTTTAACCCGTAACATCGCCACTCCTCATCCCCTCTTTTTCTTAAACCAGGTATAGACCATAGACGCATAGGTTAATTTGCTGTAATACAGGCTTAGGGACGTGATTCAGAGATGTATGCTATTACGTTATTTTCGCAGTTGAGTGATTATCGGTCAACTGCGTATGCATCACAGTAGCACTGCGCACGCGCCAAGGCACCTTTGCGATGCCGCTTGCATTGAGGATTACATCGCAAAGTGATTGACAGCCATGGAAGGGGAGGTAATGGGGAGTGGTGGCAAAAAAAGCAGACTTGTCCTTTTTGGAGTGTGACGTAGCCTGCATCTGCGACCCCCATAAGTGGTTCCAAAGTCTCACTCCAGACGGATAATCTACGTGGCAATAGGGTTACACATATGGAATGATCGGCGGCTGCGTATTTGTACGCACTTGCTTGGACCTGCGAAGCCTCTGGTGGGCATCTCCATTCATTTCCAGTATTAGCATCATTTCTCACAGCAGATGAGTGCGAGGTCACAGGTGCGAATGCATGAGCGAGTTCACATCTGACTCGCCAAGTCAAGACTACTTTTAATGATAAAACACTTATTCTCTCCTTTTTCCTCAAACCAACATGAGGTAGCTAGTATAAGTGAAGATTTTTCATGATGTTGAAACAATGCAATGTAAGATCATATTACTGTTTTTTTTTTTAATTCATTTTTTTTGGTCAATGTTTATATTTTTTGCATTCTCACCAAAAAAACAAACATTGAGTACAGAAATAAAAAAGGGTGAGGGTGCAAAAGCAAAGCAGGGGGTAGGTGACAAGTCACTAAATATTCATACCCTAGGACAACAGTATACAGTGTAAATATGAATGCAAGCCAAAGTAGACACAAAGATGGGAGGATGCTAAGAGAAAATGTGCACATAGGTTATAACATTTCAGATGTGGGGGACTCCTTCAAGTTAAACAAAGGAGAGGGGGAGTTCACATCCAAGTTCCTAGAAGAAGCCCTCAGTTACGTATAGGTGCCATGGATTCCATTTCACGGGGGGAGAGGAGGTGGGCCATAGAGTAAGGAGCCTCTCAAATCTCCATCTCATAATAGAAGTGGGTTTTGGCAATAACTTTATTAAAAGGTGTGGGGGGGGGGGGGACTTCCAGTCCTGAGCAATGGTGGCTCTGACGAATATGAGAATATGGTAGCGATCAGACTTGGGAACTGTAAGGGGGTTACCAGTGCAGCAAGAGAAGGGAAGACCATATTACTCTTATTAAATAGATGTCATCACATTATTTCATTATATAACTGGTTTCAGGAACAATAATTGGGATGTGCACTCATCCTGACATTCACTATATTGGTTTTCAAAGAGCCTTCACTGTAATATTACTATTGTGTTTTACGCACGCATGTTCACACTATTCTTCCTACTACAATACTATACAATTCACACGTTGTGTTAGGTGCACCTGCATGAATTTAATATTGGTGCAGTTTTGTGGGAAACACTATTAACCTAAAAAAAATTTAATTGTAAGGATAAACGCCTAAATGATTTCTATACAATTTTTTTTTAAAACTAATAACTTCCCAATGGTTTCTCCCATCCCTCACCCTTCCTCCTTAACACTGTATGTGTGTGTGACCCTCCATCTTTCTTTCTCCCATGGCATGTTCCCTACCTTCCTAACTTGGCCATATCAGATAGCTACATCTTAACCTCAAGCGGGGAAGATGTGGCAGAAGGCCAAGCGGACAACGTTGCCTCCAGCCCGCTGCCACACTCCCTGGGTGAGCGGATTGGTTGGTCCATTCCCCCCCACCCGCCCCACTCGATGGACGAGAGCTGGTTCGTTACCCCTCCCCCCTGTTTCACTGCAGAGGGTCCCGGCCACAGTGCAGTGGGAAGCAGTCCGCTGGAAGACCTTCTAATAGAGCATCCCAGCATGTCGGTGTATGTCACCAGTGGCAGCATTGTCGTGGAGCGAGACGATAGTGACATAACCAGAAACCGGTAAGTGCATTGGTAAACAAATCTTACAACATGTCTGGAAAAAATGTATGGTGTTTTGGAGCATTCTATAAAACTCAAAGAAGTGTAGGTAAACTGTGTTTAAAAGGAGTACAAATTACCAGCGTAGTGTATAAAAATCCCAGTTACCACCTTCACACTCCATATTTCTTAAAGAAAAAAATACTTGCAGTTAATTTTGAGACATTTCAAAGACTGTTTCCCTCCAGCTTTCCAGAATTCACTCCTAAACTGGAATGTACATGAAAATGCAGGAAATTTATAACTAGGAGGGAAGATTATAGAATTGATTTAGAAATTTATACAGGTAGTTCACGCCCGAAAACAAGACACTGATTTGTAGACATGGGATTGTGAAGTGACAGGTATAATAAGTATTATGAGTATGTTAGAAGGATTACTAGAAAGGAATTCTAATTTATGACCACCTTATTCGCAGATCACCATCCAAAACCAGAGTGGAGCGCCGCACACCACATCATGCCACCTCAGTCTCTGCCAAAGCTGCTATCTTGGAAAAAGTGGGCCAGGTCTCGAGGATCACACGTGCCAGAGCACTGGTGGATAGGCGCAAGCTAGGACGTAAAAATCTGCAAAGGCAGAATCTAGCACGGGAGTTCCAAGGTCGCAACGCAGTGAGGCATCGCACCTATATGTGCCAACCAAGGCAGCGCCAGTGCAACCACTGAACTTCTTTTAGCTGTTTACAAGAACATGGGCATTATCACTAACCAGAAATCTCCTGTCCTGCCTCATGGTTTGGCAATACTGTCTCCTGCCTCTTTTATACAACCTCCCCTGAACGTAAGACCGATATCGGTCCTTCACCCTTGTTTTTATGTAATAAACATGGCCCACTGCATGGGAATGCTGTAAGTATACAGATTTTATGGCAACTATAGTAAGGGGAAATGAAACCTAACTAAGAAGGTAATCCAACCCTTGTGATGCAACAGAATTGATTTCCTCAAGTTCTCATTTATTATTTTAAAACCCAACATTAATATTACCCCATCCTAATGCTTTCATGTAACTCTACAAAATGAATCATTTTATTTGTATGCACTATTCTCCAATAGTAATTGGCTTTGTTACTCTTTATTCCCAAGTGGAACCAAAGAAAGCTCCCTGAACACAAAATGGTCATTTTTTGTGGATATTATTTACAAAATTGCAATCCTTAAATTGTAATGGCCAAATGATTTACATGTTGCAATAAGCAAGGGTAATTGTGAATCTGTAAAATCCCATTACAAGGTTATAGTAGTTTTTTACAGATACACATTTAAATCCTGTTCCAAGGGAATTGTACCAGAATGCCTTGTGTAGTCTGTCATTCAGCTGTTGTGCACAGCGGTCATCAGAATAACCAGGATATCTGAGCGCACGGGTTACCTCTGGGGTGAGGTCTGTTCTGATAAGCGCTGTGCCCATCAGAAGAGTACACATTGCATAAATATAATTCAGCCGTTTATGGTCTTCCCTTACCTTGCCAGAGGGACCTGCAATGCTTAGCAATAGTAGAAAGGAAATGTAGGTCAGCGATGGCAAGAGGATGTAGGGAAGCAAGTGCGGCGTGCATGGTATTCTGAGGCGAGAAGGTACATTTACACGTGTTTATTATGTTATTATGGCAATAAGAGGTGGTAAATGGTTGACAAGTAGGTTGCTGCTGGGACAAATGAGAAACTATGAGATTTGTAGAAACATAGCTGTGTTATAGTTTAGTGAGCAGAGAGTCCACATAAATAAATATATATCTTTATCTCTATCTCCTGAAGACAATGATATATAAAGCAGGGCCCACAATCTCTGCCCTAGTCTATGTGGAAATGCTATGAGTTTGCCCTAATGCAAATCTATGCTTTTCTTTGTGTCAGTTATACTACTATACATTTGGAGAATATTGCCTGACACCACACTTGGTAAAGAATTTCTGCTTTTCTTTTATTAATGCAAAGTGCAGTAGTTTGGGGGTCTATACCACAATTACTTATTCTATATGTTCTTATTTAATTCTTTGCATCTTAAACAGATGTAGTATAATAATTTGATATACAAAATAAGCTGGAAGTATATCAAAGCTCCTAAAGAAGACAAGTGGAGAAATTGTGCATAGCAACTAACCAGCTTCCAACTGTCATTTTATAGAATATACTGAATAAAAGTTAGAATCCAGTTGATTGCCGTGGCCAAATCCTCCTCTTCTTCTCATTATTGTTTGATACATCTCCCCATAAAGGGTAGATTTACTAAGGAGCAGTTTGTCAAAGCTGTCAATAGTTTTACAACAGCAGTAGGAATAAATGTCTTATGCCTATTGTTTTAAAACAGTCCTTAGTAAATATATCCTTTGGGGTCAATTTACGAACGGATATTTTGTCAACAATAATCAGTGGCTTTGACAGATGGTTTTAAAAGAGCGACATGAATCTATGCTAAACAAGCCTGATTTAGCATTGATTCCAAATGTTTCTTTCAAACTATCGGTTATAGCCACCAACTGGCGGCTTTGACAAACTGCCCCTTAGCAAATATATCCCCAAGTCTCTTACAGCAGCCTTACTTGGATAGAAAGCGAGCTGGAGCATTGCAAGTCCCTCACATACTCAGTATAATCATATGCTACAGATAACAAGCATGATTATCCTTTCATTGGCTAACTTGAACTAGAACAAACTTTATATTTGTTGCCCAAATTAGTGCACATTTTAGTTATGGTAACAAAAGCACCCATGTTGGGGTTCAGCCTGATGTCCAGTGATCTCCTGACTGCAAATTGTCAGGACAGGGTCAGACAGTGCTGGGATTCTATCTAATGACCAGTAATCTAACTTGGCAACCCAAGCAAACAATTTCTGGCCTAATGTCTGCGACTACTTTTATATCACGTGTACATGCAGTTAACTTTCTAACAGCACAGTAAGTATAGAGAGAATTAAGTTATATTATACAGTTATGACTGAACAACCATGTATCTAGATAGTAACCTACCCCTTCTTTTTTATTTTAACAAACTTGTATATAAACATTTAAAAAGGTGCTTACTATAGAAACTTTAACAGTGTGTAAATATTTTAGAACACTATTAAAGCATGTGTGAGTATTTGGTGACAGTGTTTTCACAAATGGGACTTTGCACGATTGGTGTGATCCATTTTGTCTAGATGCAGAGATGCCTGATAGCTACCAGATACATGTTTTGCTTTTATTTTGTACTTAATTTTAAAATAATGTTGTTTAAACTATTTTTGGAAGAATGATGTGCATATGTGAAGAAATGTACATTTGTGTGTGGACTCAGGGACATAACAGCTAGTGATGAAGATATTTGGATGTGTATGTCTATTGAAACTAACCCATCCCCTATTTACAGTGTTGGCAGCCATTTTGTGTCTTCAACCATAGCCACCATGATCACTAGGGAAAAGACTGTATTGGTTCAGCACACAAAATGGTTGATTCTACTGTATGTGTCTGTATATGTAGGTCACAGTTTAATTTTAAAGCAGATAATATTTGGATTGCTGAGCTGAATTCTGCCTACCTTGTTTAGTGACAGGTGTACTGATAACCCCCATCTGACATTGAAAAGGCAGCCATTTACTCAGCAACTAAGATACTGGTGCTTTACTCCCACCATTATGTTAGTTGAACAAAATATCTATTTACACCTTCTAAGTTTTCTGTATGATTATTTTATTTTAAGTATGCAATCTTAAATAGTATTTATAAAAGCAAACACAAAATGGCTACCACCTAGAATGCATGGAAATAGCCATGGAGAATAGCAGTGTGGTGATTTGATGACTGTACTTCTGAAAGAAGTACCAAAAAGCTTTTATGAGGCTGAATCATCATAGGAGCCAACTTTTCAAAATATATTGGTACGCATAAATTTGCCCCCAGCTCCAAGATACACCACCATCTTAGTGGTCACATGTTTATCGCTAGTGCAACTTCAAGCAAAAACACGTGTAAGAAGGGGTGACTTTAGAAAACTTTGATAGTGTCCCCACTAGCACTGTTATTAGTGCTTTATAGTATCCCAATTTTGAGAGTGCATCTTGTTCTAGCCACGTTTACCATTGGGAAAAAGCACTGTGGAAGCTACAGATGATAGTTGTAGTTAACAATGATGAAAATTGTGTAAAAAAAAACAAAAAACCCCCCACTAACATGATGCCACTTGGAAGCTGGCCTAAAGGCTGTATTTTGTTCAAAACATAATTTTGATTAAATTCATACAATATTAAGGAACAGTCCTTAATATATTCATTTAAACAAAATAATGCTTTATAGTAACATAGTCTTTAGTATTTATAATCTAGATATATTGTTATCACACAGGGGGGTATCCAATTAGCTGCGGTAAATTACCTCGCCCGGGGCTATCCAATTAGCCCCGAAGTCGGCCTGACGCGGGCATTTATCAGGTTTTTTTTTTGGGGGGGGGGGGACCTGATGTGTCCTGAAAAAGAATCCACGATAATTGCCGTTTTTACACCTGCAAAAAGGCGAACACACACAGGTCCGCAAGCTTATCGCGGCACCTATGTGTTTTCGGGAGAACTATCCGATTATTTTGCCCGAAATAATAGGATAGGGTGAAAAAATACATCGGGGATAATAGTAGAAAAATCCTCGTTTTCAGCCGATCATGGGGATCAATTAGCGCCCAAACAATGTCAGGGGGCTAATTGGATACCGCTCTTATTATGTTAATGTAATCAAAATTATTTTTTTAAAGGCATGTTAAAAAATATTCACTTGTATTTCTTTTGATTGTAAAACACTATTTTCATTAGATTAAAATTATATACAAGACTTCATGGGTCAGAAACAACACATACACTCGATATTTACCCTGGTGCCATCATGCAATAATATAAAAAGTAATAACACACGCACAAAAAACTTTTGAGTCACTACAAGGGTGATTCTCTGTGTTACACTTACATACATTCCAGTATGTGAACTATTTATTTATCACTTTTTTTTTTTTCTGGTGTCCAAGTCTTAAATACTGTCTAGTGCACAGAAAACGGAGTTGCAGGTACACTATGCAATTATTACTGTTCACATTTAAATGTATTTTGTAATTAAATATAATTTCAGAGGTAGTTAGCATGTCAGTGGCCAATGATCCGGGCCAGCCCACCATCGTCAAGGTCACCTCATTGTGCAGGTCCCTAACACTATGGGGTTCACATCTGGGATGCAGGGCACCCCAAAAGACAGCCACTCCCTATACTGTCTAGTTTTCAAAAATTCCAGAATGGAACGGTTTACTGTAGTGAATTTTTTTCTGGTGTATCCTACCAACATAGTATTTAAGACTTGGACGCCAGAAAAAAACAAAAACAAACTGTGGTATAGAAACCGCTCACATACTTGAATGTATGTAAATGTCACACACAGAATCACCCTACAAGTGGGACACATCGGGTAACGTCATGGTTCTGATGGTGATACTATCAGCTTGTGGGGGAGATGTACTAAGCTTTGGAGAGAGATAACGTACTAACCAATCGGCTCCTAACTGTCATTTTACAGGCTGGGTTTAAAGAAAAATATCACAGATGATTGGCTTGTACTTTATTTCTCTCCAAGGGCGGTGTGTACTAAGCATCACATCCGCTATGCGGTACATCCCACCTATCATCGGGTATTTACCGTGGTTGATTACAGTGGTATGTACCTAGAATATCGCAAAGGAAAGCTGTCCCGATAAGAGCTGTCCTTTGCTATGCCCCTGGATACAGGGACTTCTAGGTTTAAAACCCAGAAGTCCCTCTGGCGTCCTTCTGTGCATGCACAGGACGACGCGGGGCATGGGGGGGTGCTGGGAGGGATCTGATTGGATCCCTCTCAGGGGAGGCCTCCCGAAAACAATCCCATAGGCTTC